>JAJJWW010010473.1:0-123853 GCA_023531295.1 Papaver armeniacum
ATAATACAAAAATAAAGATAAGACGAGATTAATGGGTCAAGACATGAAAGTGTAAGGGACGCTCCCGCGATTTCGTCGCAAGACTAAGTAATGCTTTCTTCATGGGGTTTTATTTTTCGCAAGGATTTTTAGGACTATCATATTTTCGCAACAAAATTATCCTACAGGCAACAATACTAAAGAAATGATAAGGCAAGATCAATGGGTCATTACATGAAAGTGTAAAGACGCCCCGCGACATTTTGTCGCAATGACAAGAGGTGGTACGTAAGACCTTTAACTAGGAAGGCAAAAATAAGACCACATAAGAGAAAAGAAAAGGAAATCTTGGAAGAAACCAAGATTTCTTATTTTTGCGAAAATCTAAATAAAGAATAGTCGCGAGATTTGAAGGCATGAACACATATCACTATTCGAAAGTAACTTGCTTAATATCTCATTTGAAAGCAAACAATGAGGAAAGTAATGGGAATGTATAGAATAAAACATGTTATTTGTCTTCATATGATAGATTTACGCGCTCATAAAAATGAAAGGTTGATTATATATTGATTAATTGTAATGTAAAAAGAAGTGTTCTTTCAACATGTGCGTAAAGGAACAACAAAAAGTAGAGCTTTTATCTCGAAGACCCAAGAAACTTGAAAAGAAAAAAAGATTACAAAAAATGTAAGATTAAAAGAATGAACGAACGTATGTTACAAAAAAGAGAAAGAAGAAAATAGAATTATTTCTTTATTCGATTCTTTTCATTTTCTTTCTTCATCGATCCTTCTACTTCTTCATCCGCGTTAGATTCCTCTTCTTCATTGCCGATATATCCAAAGAAGGCACATTCTTAGGGACTTCGTCAAAGAGGCAAGGGTATGAAGAATGAGGAATGTTGTTGTCGTCGCAGACCGTCTTAATAGTCTGATTGCGAAAAAGAACAACATCATTTTTGAAATTCGCTACAGTAATTTGTAGTTGCTTCTTCAATTTGGAATATTTGTCATTTCGAAGAGATAAGTTTTTTAAGAAATGTTCTTTCTCGGATTCAAGTTTTTCAATTCTTTTGGGAAATCTCTCTGACCTCTCGCGAACATATGACAATGAATTAGCAACTTAATGACGCCTTCATAAAAAATAAAATGATTAAATAAAGAAGAATAATTAACAACCTTCTTTTATCGAAATCATATCCCTAATCAAGGCCGTATGCTCAGCTTGAAGACTAACGTTAACACCTAAATTATTTCTGGCGTCATCTAGAACCTTCGCCGCCCAAGTGAATCAATCGTCATTATTTATAAGAAGAAGGGAGTGAATTTGATTCTCTCTTTCGCTAATTATAGCATTTTTGCGGATGAATTCATCCCGTTCAACTTGAACCTCAAGAAGAGTTTTTTGGAATTTTGCTAATGCTTGAGCACCTTGACTAGCAATGCTATCTTTTTCATCTATGAGATCACTAATCTTCTTCCTTAAAGTGTTAATTTCTCTTTAGAACTAAGATGAGATGTTTAAATTGGTTGGCTAAGCCTAAACTAGATCTATGATTAATTTCTAAGAGGCGAAATTTGGATTGAAGTTCGTTTAGAGGAAGAGATTTAATCTTGTTATTTGAAGAACTATCCAAAGAATCGTTGAGGTGAGCAAGAAGAGCATCATTATCCATAGGTTCAGAAATGAGTGAAGAAGAATGGCTTCATCGAGAAAGGTTATAAACGTCCCAAAAATGGTAAGTTAGATAAGGGAAGATAATGAGAGAACAAAACAAATGAAAAGGGGAGAGTCTCACACCATAAAGTTGTTGATTGGCGCTTTGAAGACTAGATATCTTATTCTTCTGAGTGGAAGAATCAACTTCTAGTTGTTTGGTCTTCTTGCGAAGAATAGCAGTTTCACTTTCAAATTCTTCATTTCTCTTGCGAAGAGCAACTGCTTCAATTTCCAATTCTTCATTCTTCTTGCGAAGTTGAAGATTCTTCTTTTCAAGAATGCTGCGCATTTTCTCAATATCTGAGGCAACATCAAAGGAAGCTCTCCCGGACTATAAAGAAAGTAAAGAAATTATCAATATATAATTTAAAATCGAAATTACGAAGAAATAAGGGAACAAAGATATACCAAGACACCAAGTGCATTTAGGAAGCCGGAGTCACCGATCTGGAGACCCCATGAAGAGAACCATCATCCTCTAGTAAAGAGCATCACGGATACTGCGAGAGCTTCCGCACGTACTAAGAAAGACGATTATCTCCAATTCCTTGCATGGAGTCGAGAGAAGATGCTAGACAGTTGCGCCATAGAAGATTCAGTTGGAGTGATTCTCCTTTGCGAGAGAAATATCAACATCATCATTATCTTCATCGGAGCTTTACTGGAGAGAAGATTTGAAGGAGAAGAGGAATGGATCTTTACGTTTTTTCAAGGTGGGGCGATGGAGACTTCTCCTTGCGAAGAGAACTTTTACCTTTACTTTTTGGTCTTCGCAACCTTAGGATTTTTCTTCTTCTCCAACAACTTCAAGATCAACCTTCGCACACTGAATGAAGATAAGAAACAAGAGGCAACAATATTGTTAAAAATGATAAAGAAAAGTATTTCTTACTTCATCTGGTGGATCGAACTGAAGTGCCGCTAGGGTACTTGCCTTAGCATTTTCTTTTATAACTCTTCCTCAACTTGATAATCTGAAAATTTCGCAAGATTAATGGGTAGAAAAAGAAATGAAGATTACAAATTGAGTGAAATTTAGGAAGTATACCTCTTTTGATTTCTCTGGCCAATTAAAAACCCAAGGCTGATAATTGGCGAGATTCGCGGGGAGAACATTTGAACCTAAAATATAAGGTCCATTCAAAAGTAGGGGAAAGACGCACCATTTGTCGTCTTTGGAATGATGAGGAACATTATTATTGCCGAATGCCAATCGATATCCCGTATAAGTATTTTATCTGGGAATATTTTCTTTTTCTCTTCTCTTCAAACGCGCACCCCAAATGGGGGAAGTTCTATCATTCTTCATGTTTATTATTTCATAATTTTCGAAGAAACTCTCCACCGAATATTTTTCAGCGAATATCTCTAAGTCTTCAAATTTAGGATCTCTGACTTCTTTGGGATAAAGAGATCCTTCTACCAAACAAGCCACGGTTGGAGAACTGAAGCATTAGCGGATACAATCTCCGCTAATTGGTATATGGCTCGCGAGAATTTCGCATGAGCAAGAATTTCATAAAACAAAGGAAGATCTGGGTCATAGAGAGGAATGGGAAGACCAGCGAGAATCTGACCTAGCAAAATTATGATTTTTTGATCATCACAATGATGATCAACAAACAATTTGGCAGAGAGAATGGATTTAGATTCCTGATTGGGAATAGTGGATAATATGAAACCCTTCTCTTGCAAATCTTTCTGAACCTCTCCCAAAATAATTTCATATCTACGACCAACTTGAGGCATCTTTCAGAGTATGGGAATGAAGAGAAGATTGAAGATCAAAAGAAGTAAAAAGAAGTAAAAAGAAGAAGATTTACAGAGAGTGTAAACGGAAATTACGGAGAGATGTTGAAGAAAAGTTGCGAGTAAAAAACTAGAAGGAAAGTAAAAAGAGGAAGAGAGGAGTAAGGAAAGTATATAGAGAGAGAAGATTTCTCGAAAAGGCAAACCCATTTAATGCGAATAGTAGACATGAATGGTTGAGAAAAAGCAGTTGAAAAAGACGTGTCAAGAAATGGATGGAGGAAGAGACACGTGTAATAAATTTTGTGTAAAAGTACGGAATTATGTCAAAACAGATAAGTATGAAAAAATGAGCAGCTGCGGCATTTTGAAAGTATTAGTTCTCATGACGTTCTCCCCTTCGCAGAGAAGACATGAGAAGAGGCGAGATGTAGGATCAGAATATCGCAACACCAAGATCCTTGTGAAATCCATAAACGACACACTGCGAAAATATCGCAGATGGATAATATAAATGACGCAACGGATGACGACAGCTTGAACACGAAAAAGGTGTGAAGACCTAGCGAGATTTAGGAGTGTTGCGAGATTTAACATTTGTACACTCGCGAGAGTATCGCAAGTCAGATCCGAAAATAAAGGACAGCTTAGCTGTCAACCACTATGTAATGCCCTATATAAAGAGCCGAATAGGCTTAAGAGAAAGAGAGATCTTTTTGAGACAAGAGAGAAAGTTTTGAGGAAAGAGAAAGTTTAGAGTAGCAATTATATTCTTGATTTAGCTTTCTTCTTGTAAAATTTCTAACTCAATTAATAAAGAAATGGATTGTTGATCTTAAAGATGTGTTGAATATTACGAATTCTTGTGAGGTGTGTATTGTAGGATTTCCTGCAATTACAGAATCAAATAACAAGTTCATCTCAATGTTTTCCAATTATCTATTTTTGCTTGAAGTACTATATCTTGATCACTTCCTTTGGAGATTTTTTATTTAAGACATCGTATTTGATTAAGATAATTGCTTGCACCATTAGATTCAAGTTGGTCATGCGAGTATTTATTCTCATTGTTGAGTCTGTCACACTAAATTTTCTTACTAAGCAAGGAGGATTCAGTTTTCAAAAAGTTTTCGATGACCTTTCTTAAGAAGCTTATTAGCACCTGGATCTTCAGAGAAGACTTCTTCGTCAGAGTTAGAATCTGTGTCCAGAAGATTATTTCTAGTAGCATATGCAACCTCGTCTGTCATACTTTGGATAATAATAATCGTTAGGCATATCATCAAGAGTTGGTAGAGTTACAGTGAATGCTGGTTGTCTACAGTCACTAGAGCATACAGAAGATAAATGTCTAAAACCACGACAATTGAAGCATTGTACAACATCATCAACATAAGTCTGAGACTTATGATCAGGAGATGTTGTATCTTTAGAAGAATTTTTTTTCCTATTTTTTAATATATTTTTAAATTCTCGTGGAGTGTCATCTTTAGTCCCTGGCGTATCATATTTATCCTCAAAGAATTCAGTATTATTTACATATTTAAGACAAGTACTCATCTTTTTTTTCCAGACCGGTACGTGCTCATTATCAGAGATCCTTAACTTACCAAACCGTATTACTCTTTGTTAGTTTTGAAATATCACTTGCTTATGTGATGGCATGTTTATATTACACTTGTATCTTGATGGTAGAGACTCGAGAATTGCACACATAATATATTTATCTGGAGTAGTTCTTCCTAAGGAATGTGAGTAGTTGATTATGAAAACGCAGGGGATACCAAATGCACCCAGCTTTTTCGCTCGGCAACCTGTATATACAAACTCAACACAATTGCAAGAAGACCAACTTAATGATCCTTGACAATATGTGCATAGAGTTAATATCTCAACCTCTACTCAATCGCATGCATATAGATACAAGATCCGTGAACCCGATTGTTAGCGTAGTTCTTGAATGATCTCAAAAATACATATCCAAGATCAATCTAATTATATCCAAATAATTCAATTTTCCAAGTGATTAAACTTGTTATCTATCTTTCAAATCTACAAAAAACTAGTCTCGTAATCGATTAAAATTAATCGGACGTATCTACTTAGATTGAATATGTAAAAACCTATGCAAATCTAATTATAAAGATAAACAATATAATGCGGAAAAGGAAAAACACAAGACACCAGAAATTTGGTTAATGAGGAAACCGCAATAGTCAGAAAACCCCGGGCCTCGCCCGTATTGAACACAAACCGTATTAAGCCTCTACAACCACTAGCCTACCGTCGACCCTGACGGGAATGTAGTTGAGACCGAATCCACACTCCACCGATTCGCTTTGCGCTAGCCGTCCTCACGCCTCTTGAACCTCGTAAGTTTCACGCACTTGATTCCTTAGCGGATGTCCTTTACAAACTTAAGAGTTGCTTCACCTAAAGTGAAGACTTGATACCGACCGCCTCTAACTAATAAGCCTATTTGATGTTGCTTAGATCAAAGATCAAGGTGTGAAAATATGTTTGCAATGTATTAAAGCTAACAAACCTCACAAATCCGAAACTTATGACTCCCCCGAAGGGAAACCTAGATTCTTAACCACCTCTCAAGAACAATCACAAAAGATCAACTAAGATCACTTTTAAATATCTATCTTGAGGAATCACAAAGTCTGAGACGAATATAACTTTCTGATTAATATATATCTTTCCTGAAAGAGATTACAAAAACCTCGATAACATAAAGCAATATAAGGATTCACGAACTATTAACTTAAAGATAGTCGGACCTGGATTCACGAATCCCAAGCGAAGTCTTTTTAGTCGTAAACCTAAAAGGTCAATAAAGGCGACTCTAAAATCAACTAGGACACAATGTGTCAGGGATTGATTAATTTCCCCATTGATAGAGATGCTCTATTTATAATTTTCAAAGACCAGGATTAGCTTAGAATTCAAGCTAAGATAACTTGAGAATCAAGCAAACAAAATAGGTCTTCAAGCTACAATAAAAGATTATACACACAAAAGTTCATTACTGAATCCAAAGATAATGACTGTTCGACTTGTCAAGTGTTTAAAAATCAATGAAGTCTTAGAAGTTTTTAAGAGAGTTCTAGAAATGTTAAACATATTAAAATAATTAAGTCTCGTGACATTTGCTAAACATTGCCTGGGACAAGCTTGGTATAACGGCTCGCCAACCGTAAGGCTTGTTCATGAGTTGTGGTTCTACTGCTCGTAAACCGGCTCGCCAACCCTACTAGACTACCGAACTCCATTGACCTTGGTTCATGAACCGGGTTCGCCAACCGCTAGCCAATTAATCCAACTCATAAAAATCAATTCGCATGGTTCGCTAATCGGGTTTGTGAACTGCTCCCAATGAATTTGTGGTTTTCGAATCGGTTCGAAAACCTTCCCGTATTTATGAATCTTAGATATCTTTGGTTTGCAAACCGAAGTTCTCAAACCTACCTTGAGTAGAAATTCGCAGAAGTTCATGTTTCTCCCTTATGATGTTTGAAACATTCCTAAGTGATATAAATTGCATGGGCTAATCCACAAATTAATTCATAGAACCGATATTGTTAATGACGTTTTGAACATTTAATCGCTAAATCATATTTCGAGATTTTTCACAAGCAAGCTTGAATCAAAATCTTCTTCAGAATCTACTATATGCCATACGACAAAGTCCAATAGATATAATGATGGTATAATGAGTAAAATAGAATGGTTCTGGCATATCTGATACAGAAGTTCTCCAAATATCTTTGTCGATCTTCAGTCTTTAAGGGTGTTCTCCAAATATCTAACATATCCAAAACTTGACTTAGTAGACTAAAAATAAAGATATAGTTTTAATCACCTAACATTGACAACAAGCTTGAGATAACAAAACTTATGGGTTCAACCGAGCAATGCTCTAATAGACTATCTCGAGAGAGTTTTTGGTTAAACTCATCAAAGATTTCATCATCGCATACGAAGGTGTTCCCTATCATATGTTATTTTTTGAATCCTTGCTTATTTCTCTCAAGTAGATTCCCTTCGAATATGTTCGCAAGATATCCTAAGATTTTTCCGAAAGTTTCACATGTAGTCATATGATGGTGGAGATCTTGGCTTATGGAATATATAGTAGCATCCGGTCCATCAGAGTTATGCTTTCCATCACTTATTTCAACATCACTATATGCAAATATGTCCAAGAACAATATTTTCGCCTTCCTCGAATTGTTGGAATATTTTTGTACCCTTCTACAACATGAACCCATGTTTGAAAATCAAGAGCTTAAAGAAAATAGTGAATAGATATTTTCCACCATAAATAATTTATGACATCAAATCCTGGTGGTACATAAACTGAACTTGGTTAACAAAATCTCAAGTTCATATCTAAAGGTTCAGCACCGCTTCAAACACAAAATTAGGTCTTTACTGTTTGCCGCTTTGATACCAATTGAAAAAACAGGTAACTAGTACACCACTACTTTTTTTAGTTCAAGAACCTATATAGACAATCCTTGTACAATCTATGCGTTCGATTACAAAACTGTACTTTAGATTATTTTAACAAGGTAAACCTAGTACATACCTAAACTTTTCACGACCCTAATTCCAACAAGAACAAGTTGTGCAATCAGAGGTTCTTTTTTATGCTTAACAAGAACGAAGTTCTTGTAGGTTCTTTACAATTGAGTTAATATATCTAGGTTTAAATACGCACAACCTATGATATTTCAATTATAAAGATAAACAATATAACTGAAAAAAAGAAATAAAAATAGACTCCGGATTTTTATAGCGAGGAAAACTATAATCTTGTAGAAAAACAAGCAGACCTAGTCCATATTGAACATACACTAATTTAAACTCACACCGCTACCTACTACCGTATTTCCGACTAGATGTAATATCTGTCAGCTTGTATTCGTGCACCTATATAAATCCTAATAAAACACCGATTCTTTTTAGAATTGCCTTGTAAATCTTATAGCGTAACACCATTCTCTTTAGAAGATGCTCTTTGAAAATCTTCTACCAGATGTTAATCCTATGTAAGAGATGTTTATCAAAAATTAGGGTTTACATGTTGCGTAACCTAATTGATTCTTCCTCACAAGATCACGCAGAAATAATATAAAGATATCTTAATATACCAAATCTAGGGTTTATGAAAACCACCTAGAAACATGTTCCTTAACTATCATAGAAGTTATCTTGCATGTTCTTTACGATCCCCAAGTAAAGTCTCTTGAAATCTCACTATTGTTCGTGAAGAACAAAGATATGGAAAATACTTTATACAATAGATATACATGATAGGGTGTAGAATACATCCTATTTATTATCTATTGTTTATGCTTTCTTTGTTATTTTTCTTGTAAATTATGTATTTTACGTTTGTTTTGAGTTTTATAGCTACTTTGGAGTCACACGGAGGAAAAGAAGAAGAAATTACTCTAATTGAGCCAAAAGGGCAAAATTGTCATTTCATGGGCAAACACTATCGGAGCCAAGCCAAAGTTAATGGATGACTCTCTTTTGGAGGAGTGATAAACACAGAACCACCTAAGGTTAAGGGACCGCCATTGGGTGGTCGGATCTAGGCACAATGGGTGCAAATAGACGCCCCATTTTTAAAGCCCTCGATTAGGGTCGAATCAAGAAGAGATATTCTTTCTTCTTTTTCCTTTATTTCTTTACCGAGCCCGAAGATATTCATGGGAGACTCTGATGGGAGATTGTTCACGGTTTTGGAAAGAATCGAACGATAAATAAGAAAGCATCATTGAAATTAAGAGAGAAGATCGAACCGCAACAAAAGCTAGGATTCAATGTAACCGAGATTGAATGGGTTTTGTTTGAGATTCAGATGGGGAAATGAATTGGGTTTGATTTGTGAAAGATACGAGATGGTGATTCAGTTTTGTAGTCTGTAATTGAGGATGATTTAAATCATTGATGCTTAGGAAAAATGGGTTAGTCTCTAATTTGAATGTCTTGGGTGAATCTGTAAAGGGTTTGGAGAAATTGGAAGTGATAAAGCTCGAGAAACTAAGACTGTGATGATTGAAACTGGGAGAGAGATGCCGAATCGTGGTGATTAAGGAGTTTGCATGGTTTTTCGTTGGTGTTGAAGACAAATACAGAGAGATGAAGTCTGAGCTCGAGTTTAATGGCGATGAATGGTGCATCTCAAGTTGAAATTTGGGAGTTGCTGTTATATCGAATGGTGAAGATGGAGCTGAGCTGCTGCTGTTAGCTTCTCACAAGTTGGCTACTGTTGCAGTCGGATTTGGGGGATGAGGCAGCAGGAGGTTTCTGTCTGTTGTTGTTGCGGAATTGTAAAGAAGACATTCGTTGGAGATTGAATAAATGGGTTATGTTTTGAAGCTTGCTTAGATGAATGCTAGGATTCTTAACAGAGAAGACTAAAAACTACCCAGATGAAGTCCCATAAATAGCCGAAAGCTTCGAGACCAATGAGTCAACTCCTGGCGATGACCGATCCACTTCCGCAACTTCAAAGCGAGTCAACCCGATGAGGCGATCCAACTCAACCTGATTAGACCAATCACGAGTTAAAGCGACTCGGTGATCGACTCACTCGCCCTTGATTGACTAACGGTTTGACCTGTTTGACCGTTAACTTGGACGGTGCCGTGATGAGAATATTCTCACGACGGAGAAGAAGATTTCGGTCTTGGGATTCGCCAAATTCCGCCATAATACCAGCTTTCCTACGACCAAAATTACAGATTTTTGTGTGGATTCTTCTCATGGTGTGAAGACTTGGACTTGGAATTGGATGGAGAATTTGGCTCAAATTTGGAAAGAGAAGATGGAAGATGAGAAAGACTTGAATTTGGAAATTGAATTATTAAAGGAAAGGGATTCTATTCCTTGGAAGATTTGGAGAACATTGAAGCCTATAAGTAGAGAAGTTCTCTACACACTTTTACATATCTTTTACACACCTCTCTACACACACAACACTTGTGTTTTTGCTTTCAATTCTTCTTCTTAATTATTTGTGTGAACTTGAAAATTCTCCTTTTAATTATTTTGTGTGAATTTCAAAAACATGAGTAGCTAATTTTATTATTGATTGAGGATGAATTCCTAGTTCTTAATATATGATTTGAGTTTTGTTTCAATTCTATCTTGAGATTTTTCACATGATTATCATTTGTTTTTACTAATAGGAATGTTTATTCATTCATGATTGATTGATAGATTGTTTAGAGTGCACGCTAAATTGATTTGTTAATTTGATCTAAAGCTAGTGAAAGTTAGGGGATAAGTAATCGTTTCTTGACTCTTTACATAAGTAGCAAACACGAGACCTTGCGGAGGGATTCCGTGGAGCAATTATGTGTGAAAATAACGTTAGCAAGTAGACCTTGATCTAAGAGTCTAACTACTAATATTGACCTAATAAGTTCATAAATATTAATGCATTTATTTAAATTACATCTAGAGTGATCTACAACTAGGTGGTTTGGTAAATAGAACCTGTAGTCGAGAACTTCCGATCCCGGGTGATACAAGGGATTTAGGGGTTTAGCACTAATCTAGCCGCTTTACCTACGGTTGGTGATAATCTGTGACTAATAACAAGTAGAAAAGAACATAACTTTAATCATTGTTTTGCAACGAACAATGATTCCTTGATCTTGTCTCTCTTATTGATTTCAACTTTATCTTTTAGTTGCTTTGTTTATTTTCTTTTGCTTTATACATCCCCCCTTTTGTGACAATTTTTACAACTAGAATCTCTTGCTCCTCGTGGGAACGAACTTGACTTCCATTATATTATTTTTAATTGAGTGGAAATAAGATATTAATTTGATTGCACCTACGACATGCATCAATACACAATTTTCCAAGGGATGGTTTGTGTGGTTACATGAAACCTTAATTTATAGTAAATAATCAAGGCTAGGTTGCTTGGAAACAGAGCTATCTTAATCTAGGGAAGGAAACACCAATTACTTGACTAAATTAGGCATTTAGTCACGTATTCACGGTTTAGTTCGTGAATTGTTGCCAAAAGTTCGTGTATAATTTTCTATTCACGAAATAACCTTAGCGATAATAAATCACTCATAACTTCTTCGTTAGAACTTAGAATTTGATTGATTCTTGGCTCATTGGATTTATATTTTCATTCACTACAACATGAGGACCTTTCTAGGACAACGGTCATTCTCATAAAAGTTTTGGGCTAAGATATCCACGAGTGTATACTTAAATGTATATTTACCATCATAGGAATTATTTCATAGAGTTGAACACTTGTTTCGATATATAAAGAGGTGGAGTAAACAAGAGAATCAAGTGTTTGTTACTAACCTTTAATGAAGTTCTCCAAGATGTCTTCGTGTAGTCTTCAATCTCCATTCTTCAAGAATAGCTTTGTTTCCATACTCTACTAGTTAAACCTAATCTCGTCCGAAATTGAATCTAGTCACAAAATCAAGAATGCATTTTAGCATCTAAATTTGACAACTGACTTGACATACCAACGCCAGTGGGTTCAACAAAGCAATTCTCTAACAGTATGTATGTCCAAAAACTTATTATTAATTATACTAATCGCAAGTGCATAGTGACAACTATGTAGATGATGATAAATAAAATATAAACCATATGGGGAGTTAGACTAAGTGAAGTTAAATTCTACGGCTTACTAATACTACTTTATGAAAATAAGAGGGTACAAAGTACATTTAAACTTTGTGACGTGAACTTATATGGATTAATTCCTTTGGCGATCTCAAAAATCAATATCCAAGAACAACCTAGTATGTACCCGAACAAAGACATGAACCACATTTCAATAAAATCAAGTCTTTTAATCTATATTTCAATACATGAACTCACATGAGCAAGTCTTGTAAGTTTTTGATAGACGCATTTATGTGTCTATTTTTATCTCGATTTTCTATATTGTTAGTACCCATTTTTGTACTTATTATGATGTTTTTATGTGTGCGGTATTTTTGGCCAATAAACATTTTTGGAAAAATCGGCTCGAAAAGTTGTCTAAGGCACTAGGAGGACACTTGCTATTCGGACTCTCACTTTGGATAAGGGGTACCAAATTACTAAGGGGCACCCAATTCACTATCGACATTTAAAGATCGTGGATAAGGGGCGACCATCTTCTACATTTGAATTATTGGTTTTGGCGAAAAGAAACCAAATAAGCATTGTGCAATTTAGGGTTGGAGTTTTGAGCGATTTTTATGGAGATTCAATGGCTTATTTCCGTTGGACTGGATGATGGTTATTTTTCAATGATATTGTAGTAATAGGTTCGTTCAAGACTTGTGAAAGCAGATTTTTTAGACTTAATTTTTGTAAATAAGAATAACAAGCTCAATTAAAAAGTTGTTTGGAAATTATGGAGAGGTCAGCTAGGATTCCGCTATTTACCAATTCCAAAGTGATACTAGTTACAATCATGCAATTTCACACGTTCAATTTGATTCTCAACTATTGAAAAAGTAGATTTTTTAGAAACAACAAATGTTAATCCAAAGCATGGGATATCAAAACCTTAGGCTAAGCATATTCCATCAATAGAAAATACAATTGTTTAACAAAAAACATAAAATCTATTTTTAATCTAGGCAAATAATCATAATTAAAATTGCACAAATTAAAAAATTAAGAATTACCACTTTTTCATTGGAAAGATAGCTTCCTCCATCGCCCCAAGGATTAGGTTTAGCTCATCATGTTGGAAACGCGCTCAAAAGTTGATTTCATTGCTCAAAAAGGTGTTTACAAATGATGAAAAGGAGAAATGATGAAAATCGGGTGTTTGCAACGTTTATAATGTTGCAAACAGCATTATAGAACAATAAAGATAAACTCATCACGTTGCTTTTAAGACGTTTTTCCGTATTACTTAATCCACGATGTGAGTCGTTGTCATTATTGAAGAACGACGGTCTTTGGTCATCATTCTTCGTGTTCTTCACTCATGCGCAGTGCGAAAAGATATTCTGCAACTTGATTCTCTCGACTCTGTGGTGTTCAGCAACTCTCCCTAATCTCCCCCTCCCTTCTTTGATAAACCAACAACTATTTATAACCCAACATGGACAATAATCTTCGCTCATTACTCCTAAAAATTTTCATTTACTCGGTATTGAAGAAAATATTCTCGGGAATATTTTCTTTCCAATATTGTCTTCTCACGCGTCACATTTGTATGAAGATTCACTCCTACACTTCCGCTGGTTGCTGCTCGAGTCACAAAACACGTTCAAATTCTCATGCAGACCCGTGAAAACTCCCTCGACTCCCTCGTGTACGTCTGTGATTTCTTCTCTAGGATTATCCGGTAAAACGTTTCAACAAATGGCCTATACCAGTACCTCGTTATGTTCTAACAAGTCGAACCATGAAGTTTCAGCGATTAAGTCTCTTTCTATCATGCCCAAAACACGATACAAAAATCTGCCAGTGAAGAACAAAAGTTTCCCGCAAAAAATCCTTTTCAAACGAAGGTGATGAGGTTGCCCCTTATCCAGCTGCTTGGGGTGATAATATCCTGTGGGTGCCCCTTAGTAATTGAGGTGCCCCTTATCCTACATTGAGAGTCCGAATAACACGTGTCCTCCGGGTGCTTTAGACAACTTTTCGAGCCGATTTTTCCAAAAAATGTTTATTGCCCAAAAATACCTACAAACACATAAAACACCAAAATTAATACAAAATCGAGTGCCAACAATATATAGTATTGAGATTAAATTACACAAAAATGTGTCTATCACTGGACCTGTAATAGCATAACAGGGTAGGTGTGATTGATCGATCGAACTAATTGGGCTAGATAGGCCGGGAGAAGCAAACAAAGGTGTAGAGAGTTCACGGTTTGCTGCATAATATTCTGGGCTTGATTTCAGCGTGTTCTTCTCGGATTTGTTCTTGGATTTGGTTTGGGTAGGCCTGTTTTTATAAAACAGGGATGGTAATCCCTTTAGATTCGAAAATAGAGGAAGAAATCTTCGGTTTGGAAAAAATAGGGTAGTGGTTATTCGTGGAAATTTCTTGGTTATATTTGTGGAAGTTAGGTGTTGTGAAAGAAGGATTTACTCTCTGGGATTCGTATCTTTCATTTTTGGGAAGTTTTACAACTCACAAGCCACGTAAAGAAGATTTGGAAGAGAAGAAAATTCCGAGTATTACTGCCGAAGAAAGGAGATATTTTTGGGACTTCACTTGCTTTCTACGGGACCTTCCGTGTATATATATGAGGCTAGGGAGCCGCGTAAGAAGGTACGTTCACTTTGGGGAGGTTTAGGAGCATTGCGTAGAGAAAACAATCAAGTTGCAAAGAACACACAAGTCGTCGAGAGAAGAACACAGAACAACACATAGGATCAGTCGCAGAATCCGTGGCCTTTACTTTCATATTCAATACCAGTAACAATTTCTGTAACAATTAATTCCAGTTCGCAACAGTTCTTTTGTTAGAGTTCTCTGTAACAGTGGTTTCGTGACAATTATATCTGTTACAAACACACTGCTTTATACCTTTTCATCACTTTTAATCAACTTTTGGGCTATAAACATGTATTTTGAGAACGTGATTAATATGAGGAGCTAAACCTCATTGTTGAGGCGACGGAGGAAGCCATTTTTTCAATTGTTATGTGGTAATTTCTATTTTTAATTATTTTTGCAGTTTCTTATATGATTTTGTGCCTTGAATAAAAATAGTTTTAAGATTATAATTGAATAGTTGTGATATCTTTTGATAGAGCATGCTTAACCTAGAGTTCTTGATGTTTTATGCTTCGGATTTACAATTGTTACTTTGAAAATCTACTTTTGCACATATTAGAATTGCTTTAAACGAAAAGAATTGCATGAATACTGATTAGATTAAATCACATAAAAATTGGAGATTTGTGGAATCTAGAGCCTCATTGTTTCTAAAATCTTGATAACAACTTTGAATTGAGTTTTTCTTATTTTTAGTTCTATTTAAGTCTGAAATCGAAAATCTTCACAACTGTTAAACGAACCACTTTTCTTTCCACTGTAAAAATTACATCAATTTTTGGCGCCGCCAACGCGGACTTGTATTTAGGTTTAGGTTTAGGTTTAGGTTTTAGGTTTAATTTATTTTTAGGTTTGTATTTTTATTTTTATTACTTTAGATTTTTTGTTCTATTTTACGTCTTTGGTATTTTTGTTTTTGTTGTGCAAGATTGACTCGAAGCTATAAGTGGAAAGTTGAACTTGCCAAAAAATGAGAAACCGAAGATATTATTTTTGGACTTTTCTTTGTTAGTTTTATTTTCTTTCTTTTGGACTTGTAATTTTTTTATTTTGCTGTTTGTTTATTTAATTTATTATTATTAAAAAAAACACACTTGCACACACCAATTGCATTTTCGTCCGGCACCGATTTTAGGAAAACAAGTGGTTTAGTACGGTGAATCCTCCCGAGCGTTATCATCCGAAACACCACAAACCTCACCTCGTACCTTTGGGTATATTTTGTCTGTGGTAACTCAAGCTTACCTAAATTAGTGAGCCCCATTTGCATGTGCACAAATTTTGTTGAATTCTTGTGTATGCCTGAACGTAAAAGAGATGCATTTGGCTCAGGTTTGTTAAAGAAAAACCTAGTGGTTCTATATTAGGAAACAAGGATCTTTATTACCTTAATTTAGAAACCCATATTCTTGGACAACCTATTTTTGAACGTCCTTTTGGTGAGAAACCTAGGACTCATATAGTTCTAGAAATGGCAACTTTGAAAGCTTTGTTGAATCCGACTAGGACTACTCGTCCCTCGTGTATCAGGTTAGGCTAAATCAAGCAAATTATGAACTTAGACTCGGGACCCTACAGATGCTCCCAATCTTTAGGGAAAGAAAATGAAAACCCCTATTTCCATGTTAGGGATTTTGAGGAAATTTGTAGTACCCTAAAAACTAGAAACCTTGATGATGATGCTTTGAAACTTAGGTTATTCCCCTTTTCCCTGAAAGATAAAGCCAAATCGTGGCTATATAGTTTATCTTTCGGGTCAATCGAAACATATGAACAACTTACATCTGCCTTTTTGAGCAAGTTTTTCCCCAGGCACAAAACATTTTCTATTAGGACGCAAATCTGCACGTTTTCTCAACAAGAGGGAGAATCTTTGTATAAGTATTTGGAAAGGTTCAATGATATATTAGCACAATGTCCTCATCATGGTTTAGAAAAGGTTAGGCTAGTTCAAATCCTTTATGAGGGTTTAGATTATTCGACAACAACCATGGTTGATTCTCTATGCACTGGTGGGTTTGAAAATCAAACTGTCGATGCGGCGATGGAATTTTTTGAATGAAATAGCCGAAAAGACCCACCAATGGGAAAATAGTATGGAACCCAAGAAAACAATTCTTTTAGGCAGAGGGAACGTTAATAGGGTAGAAGGAAGCTTTGAATTAGATGCCAAAATTGCATCAATATCTAAAAGGTTAAAAGCTATAGAATTGGGTCACACTAGTGGTAGAGTAGAGCCTTTTTGGGAAGGCCAGACTATTGAAGAGCAAGCCAATGCTCTTTATAATAATAACACTAGATTTGATAAATCACGAAATTTGACCCATATTCAGAAACTTATAATCCTGGTTGGAGAAACCATCCGAACCTCTCATGGTCTAAGGACCATAATAAAGGTCAGTTTAGTAATTCGAATGCTCCCCTAGGTTTTGGCTATACTAAGAATCCTTCAGGACCAACTCAGTTTCAGAATCAGTTCGATAAAAAAAAATTATGTCTTGAGGAATCTCTTGTCGTTTTAACCCAACAAACTACATCATTTCATCAATCGATGATATAGGGTTTAGAAGAAAATAAAAAGCTGGTCCATGCTAACTCTCAGGTTATTTCCGAGTTAAAAACCCAGGTTGGTTTAATAAATGAATTTTTGAGAGAAAAAGGTAGGTTTCCTAGTCAAAGACAACCCAACCCTAGAGGAGTTCATGAAGTAGGTGCAAAACCATCACATCAGTTGAATTCAATTAGAACCCTTAGGAGTGGTAGAGTTGTAGACAATAAGGTAACCATGCCCGATAGTGAGCATACTATAGTCCACCCCTCAGGGCCATCCATAGCTGAGGAGACTGATAAAGTTTCTGAGGATACCAATTCGGTTCCTAAGAGGCCCTATTTTATGCCTAGAGCCCCATTTCCACAGCTATTAATACCAACAAAGAGTGAATCCAACTTTTATGACATAATGAAGGTTTTTTAGAAAGTTACCATAAACCTTCCACTGTTAGAAGCAATTAGGCAACTGCCGGCTTATGCCAAGTTCCTCAAGGATATGTGTACGCGAAAGCGAAAGCTTAGTGTCCCTAAAAAAGCCTTTTTAGCTAGTCATGTAAGTTCGATCATTCAGAACCCCACAACTCCTAAGTATAAAGACCTGTGTGCACCTACCATTGCTTGCACGATAGGAAAACATCTGTAGATAAGCTTTTTATCGACTTAGGAGCTAGTGTAAACTTACTTCCGTACCATGTACTTACGGCTAAGACTTGGTGAATTGAAACCTACCAAGATAACAATGCGATTCTCGACAGGTATGTTAAAATTCCTCGTGGTGTGATAGAAGATGTTCTTATTGAGGTCGACAAGTTTATTTATCCCGTGGATTTCGTGGTCTTAGATACCTAACCCGTCCCCGACCAGAGAACCAGATAAATGTGATTTTAGGTCGCCCATTTTTAGCTACGTCTAATGTGATCATAAACCGTCGAAATGGTATTATGAATCTATCTTTTGGTAATATGACTATTGAGTTGAATATTTTTAATTTCAATAAGCTACATTCCGAGCTAGATGACACGTGCATCAAGAGGTAAACATGATAGGAACCTTAATTCAGAGTCATTACCAAACATCATATCGGAAGATCCATTAGAGAGTTAACTAGCCCACTTTAGCATGGATTTCGACGAAGATAGCAAATATGAACAAGTAAATGCTTTTTGGATTCTATTCCTGGTTAGATATTGATAAATGAAAATCTATGTTCGAACCATTACTAGCTTTTGAGTCTACCTTAATCCGTTGTTTAGAAGAGACTCCTAAGTTGGACCCTAAATATGCATTTTTAGGCCCATCTGAGACTTTCCCTGTGATTATAGCTTCCGATCGGGAGAGTAGGCCAGAAATCAATCATGCTTCAAGACAATAAGGAAATGAAACATATAAGTCCTACAGTTTGTATGCCTCAAATGCATTTAGAGGATGAACCACCTGATTATAACTTAGAAAAAGCAATTGACCTTTTTCAGGAACATGATGGTCTAGAAATTAGGAAAATTGTGGCTAGTCTATCTAGAGACGCCAAAAATTCTAAGTTTGGGGTAGTGATCGTCAAGTTTACCCATTAGAAGTCCTAACTTGGGAATCGAGCCTAGTGTTCGAAGTATTACTCGAGTCTCTTCCGACTCCACAACCGATCCTCCCGATATTGTCCCGGGAGGAAATCCAGAATTAGAAACCCATGGTTGAGAATAACTGCTTGTCAAGACACTCATATGAAGCCCAAGTGGGCACCACGTAAAACCCAGTTGTCTTCAGAAACCTTGGATGAGGATATGATCTGTCAGTTCATTTTTCTGATTTGGTATAGTTGTCTCATAATTGTGGCAGTTTTATTTGGTATTGTTGATTCACAATTGTTTCGACTATTGATATATGATTTAAAAGGTAATTAGCCATTTTTGTGGTATTTGACGTCTGGCTGAAGACTTTAATCTTAGCACTTCTTGGGAGGTAACCCATGCTCATGCAATATGGTAATATCTTTCCATAACTCTTTTGCTTCAAATGGTAACAGTTTCTCCTTGTTCATGTGATAGGAGCCTAATTTACATCATTTGAATATCAATTCCGTATGCTATTCTTAGTTATTTCTCTTGTATTTTTTGTATATTATGCTTCTTTTGCATTTTGTAGGTATTTTGGAGTCATATGAATAAATAAAGAAAAAAGGTGTTTAATTGATTGGAGGCTTTGGCTGTTGACAGATTTGAAGTCAGGCATTGCAAGTCTCAAACTCTCAAGTATCAAAACAAGAATCAGGGTGGCTTTATCAAATCAGTGGGTGCCTTAAACAGTTATTCATTATATCTAAACCCAGGTCAAGTCCAGTAGAGTATTATTACTCCACAGTTTGTATTCTTTTCACTCCCATGAAGATGCCGTAGCCATAACTCCATGTCCTGACCAATTGCTAGTCACGGTTCTTGTGGTCGTGTCGGAAGAGGAAGGCGTGATTTAAAAGCTCAGAAAAACACGAAACAGTGGGACAAAATAGAAGTAGTGAGACAGTGAAGTTTTCAGACGAGAAAAGATGGAAAGATGCAAGATTGGTGCCATCCAAATGCGCAATGAACGGAGCAAAAATGAAGAGAATAGCAGGAAAATGTGAATCTGTAGAAGAAATGAAGACTGAATACTCGATTTTGGAGAGTTTGGTTTTGTTTTGAATTCGTTATTGCTGCCAAGAGAAGCCAGTGAAGAACACAAGCTTTCTGTCGTGAAAATAATCCACTGCTATAGATTTTTGGGAATGAATGGATCAGTTCAAGTGATTCAGAGTTCTTATATAGATTCTTGAATGAATGAATGGGTTTGTGCTAAAATTGTGTTTACAGGGAAGGAGATGGAATGCTTTAAGAATCAGCAGCTGCTGATTTCTGTATTACTAACAGATAGTGCACACATGATGTTTGTCAGAAGGCCTAAACGACCAGTTCTTCATAGCTTTAAGTACAGCTGCGATCAGTTTTGACTGCCTAATTACTTAGCTTTCTGCCATGATACTCGAGGGTCTAGTGCGATTTTGTGTGGGTTAAGGTCAGGTTCAGTTCATAAAGTACAAGACAGGCTAGTTTGTGTGGTGGGTTTGAGCAAGTTTTGGGAAGAATGAAAAACGGAGAAACAATGAAGAAGTCAGGTCGCTGCCATTGATATTTGATGAGTCTTTACAGTCTTGAATGAATGTGGGTTAAGCTTGTAATTATTTTGCAGAGTGTTACAAATTCGTGGGTCTGTTTTAAGGGTTTTGACTGATTTTAGAGCCCCATGAATGACAGAACTGGATTACAGTTCTGGCAGCGAGATAGTAGGAGGAGACCACCAGTTCTGCTCTAGTATGTGTAGTATTAGCCATGGTTCGTTGGTGTGTAGCTCAGAGGGACATCAACAGTGGGTACGAGTGAAATGGGGGCAATCAGATTCAATATTGGGCAGTTTGCTTTTCCGAGAAGTCATGAAAGAAAAGGAAACTTCTGTCGATGCCGTTAATCTGAACGGATGACATAGAGTTTGTAACAAAGAGGAAACTGGGTTTGCGTGGGATACAAGGTCGCGACAAGAACCTGAGTTATAAAAATAAAACCTAAAAGCCTACACAGGGATCATCGCATACCCCTCTACAGTCGTACACAACCAACAGAGTGGAGCTCAGCTCCTCTCCAATCATCATCACCACCTGCATATCCATTCCATCCACCTGCATATTCATTCCATCATATTCAACTTCACCTGCACCTGCATCTCCACTAGCATATCACCATCAGCATCATACACGTATTATACTTCATCATCCATTCTCCACCAGCACTTCAGTCCACAAGCCATAGCAGCAGTACAGCCACCACCAGAGCACTGCGCAGGATTGCATCTCCATCACCATCTGCATCGCATATGCCCACCAGATTGATTCATACCACCACCAGCATACCACCACCAACACAAGTTCCGAGCTACAGCAGAGACTACCTGGATTCACGACCAACATCAGCAGACACTTCCACCATCCATCTCCGCAGTCAATGATAGTCGCAAGACAATAGCCACCAGTCCATACAATCCACATCCTGCAGTTGTTTGGTTTGAATTTTAGTATTATTTTGCTTTGTTTTCCATGAACTCCAGTAGCTAAGCATATTCGATTAGGGCTAACTTCGACGTCTGGGCATGAACTCGTATTGATATTTAAAAGAGCCTGTTTTCTTGCAATCTATCTTGTTATTGTTCATTCTCTACTGTGCCAATATTGCTTATGTGAATTGTTTATGAACCGTTTAAGTTGCAAATTAGATGGTGAGTTCATAATTCTCATACTAATTCGAGAACTCTCCGACCCGTAATTGTCTAGATGTTCCGAGTACAAGTAGTAATACGTGGATATTGATGATGGGATTTTGTTAAATATCCATGTGTAGAGATTGACACTAGTAGATGAGTCGAGCCTATGCATTTGTCACTAGGAATATCCTATCTCACAGAACTTAATGCACTTGTTTAAGTCACACCTATAGAGCGTACTTCTAGGAAACTTGGCAAGTAGAATCCGGTAGTTGAGCGCTTCCGTGTCCTGTGAATTAAGAGATTGCGGAGTATTTGAGCGTACTAAATATTCTTGGGTTATTAGTATTGGATACCTTGCAGAAACATAGCTATATTGATAAGATTCATGTTTAGTGACCGAGAAAGATTCCTTGATCATTCTCATACTCATATTTGCATTAATATTCAGAAATTGAATTGACAATTTTAGACTAAACTCTCCCTTAGGAACGAACCTGCTTGTCATTGTACTACTAGATAGTGTAATAGAAGTAAGGAATTTATTTTTGCGAGTTCGACACCTCGTCATCATGCTTTTAATTTTATCTTTTAGAACATTGAGGACAATGTTAGATTTAAGTTTGGGGGTATGTGAGAAACTTTTCAGTTGCATTAATAAACTCCAGAGCCTAGAATTTTATGCTTATTAAGGATGGCACTAACCAATCTAAGTGGATGGAAGCATCTTGGTTGTAGGAGTTGAGGAACCAATTTGGTTAGATGGAAACATCTAAAGAGTCTATTCATAAAAGCACAGAGCTTAGGTGTTAGAAATAACATGGTTTTTATTTTATTTTCTTTTAAAAAATATATATGTTTGTCTAAGTGATTTGGTGAGGCACACGAATCAAGTTGTTACCATTGCTAGGATGAAGTAGAGTGATTGAGTTAAAAAAAAAACATACAGACCAATTAGACAAAACGGAATAAATTTAAATAATAATCAAAAATAAAAATAATAAAACTTAACACTTGGATAGCAATATGTGTGTGTTCTCCCTGTCTCCGTCGCCTAAACAAGCGTGGAACACAGGATCCACGGGAATTACCATGTAATAGCCGACAAGAAGCATGCGCTTGGATCCAAGATCTAATCATGTTGTTGAGCGAAAAAAAAGGTTAATGTTGGTGAATAAATCAACCGGTTCCCTTTGTATATGCTGGGGCGAGTTGACCTAGAGTTAGGATTATCAAACCATTGGTTCCCTTTGTATATGCCGGTTGTGTTGATATTAGTCAGACTAGTATCTGGGTCCATTAGGATAGGTTCATTTTAGCAAGGGGACATATGTGAAACACCGTTCACCTTAGTTAACATCAAAACCATCTATGTTTTTCTCTATATCCATCTTCTTAATCTATCCATGTGATTTGTTGACTCCGGATATTGATTTCCATAGTGCGACTTTCTGAGTAGAGCTCTGTCACTTATACATGAATTTTAGTATGCTTGAGTGCAAACTCGGGTTTGGAATTTCGCATCGTGTGGTACTTCCTCCCGTAGTATGCAACCGAGGAGATTCTTTAGTATCTTCCAAGGGTTTGCGAGATAGCTAGGCGAGTATAAAGGTTTGTGGGTATATCTCTTGTAAGCCCTCCCGAGACTATAACTCGGCCACTAGGGCCACCTAGGGGTTTAAAGGCTTGTTGCACACGCTAAGTGCAATTGCGATGCCTGCGACAGTGAGTTAGCATTTTATTTTGTAGATTTCATTTGCTCCTGGACTAGCAAATAATAAGTTTGGGGGGTATTTGATAGACGCATTTATGTGTCTATTTTCATCTCGATTATTTATATTGTTAGTACCCATTTTTGTACTTATTATGGTGTTTTATGTGTGTGCAAGTATTTTTGGTCAATAAATATTTTTGGAAAAATCGGCTTTAAAAAGTTTGTCTAAGGCACTAGGAGGACACCTGCCTATTCTGGACTCTCACTTTGAATAAGGGGTACCAAATTACTATGGGGCACCCAAATCACTATCGGCACTCCAGCATCAGGATAAGGGGCGACCATCTTCTACATTTGAATTATTGGTTTTGGCGGGAAAAGAAACTAACGCACAGACAGATTTAGGGTTGGAGTTTTGAGCAATTTCTATGGTGATTCAATGGCTTATTTCCGTTGGGTTGGACCTGTAATAGCATAACAGGGTAGGTGTGATTGATTGGATCGAACCAATTGGGCTAGATAGGCCGGGAGAAGCAAACAAAGGTGTAAAAAGTTCACGGTTTGCTGCATAATATTTTGGGCTTGATTTTAGCGTGTTCTTCTCGGATTTGTTCTTGAATTTGGTTTGGGTAGGCCTGTTTTGATAAAACAGGGATGGTAATCCCTTTAGATTCGAAAATAGAGGAAGAAATCTTCGGTTTGGATAAAACAGGGCAGTGGTTATTCGTGGAAGTTTCTTGGTTATATTTGTGGAAGTTAGGTACCGTGAAGGAAGGATTTACTCTCTGGGATTTGTATTTTTCAGTTGTGGGAAATTTTACAACTCACAAGCCACGTAAAGAAGATTTGGAAGAGAAGAAAATTCCGAGTATTACTGCCAAAGAAAGAAGATATTTTTGGGACTTCACTTGCTTTCTACGGGACCTGCCGTGTATATGAGGCTAGGGAGTCACATAGAAGGTACGTTCACTTTGGGGAGGTTTAGGAGCATTGTAGAGAGAAAACAATCAAGTTGCAAAGAACACAGATGTGAGGTAGAAGAAGAACACAAAACAACACATAGGAGCAGTCGCATAATCCGTGGCCTTTACTTTCATATTCAATACCATTTGTCACAATTTCTCGAACAATTAATTACGGTTCATAAATGATTCATTGCTAGAGTTCTACATGTGATGGTTTCGTAACAATTATATCTCGTTACAAACACACTGCTTTATACCTTTTAATCAACTTTTGGGCTATAAACATGTATTTTGAGAACGTGATTAATATGAGGAGCTAAACCCCATTACGAGGCTGACGAGAAGCCATTTTTCCAATTGTTATGTGGTAATTTCTATTTTTAATTATTTTTGCAGTTTCTTATATGATTTTGTGCCTTGAATAAAAATAGTTTTAAGGATTATAATTGAATTGTGATATCTTTTTATAGACCATGCTTAACCTAGAGTTCTTGATGTTCTATGCTTCGGATTTACAATTGTTACTTTGAAAATCTACTTTTTTGCGCATACTAGAATTGCTTTAAACGAAAAAGAATTGCATGAATACTCGATTAGATTAAATCACATAAAAATTGAGATTGGTAAAATATTGAGCCTCTGTGTTTCTAAAATCTTGATAACAACTTTGAATTGAGTATTTCTTATTTTTATTATTATTTAAGTCTGAAATCGAAAATCTTCACAAGTCTTAAACGAACCACTTTTCTTACCACTGTAAAAATTACATCATTTTTAAAATTATGATAAAACTATTTAGGTTGATTAACATACTAGTTGTGATATTTTAATTATAAAATTAAACAATATAATGCGAAAATAAATAACAAAAAAGACACCAAAAATTTTGTTCATGAGGTAACTATAATCCTATTGAAAAACCTGAGACCTCATCCAACTTGAACATTGTACTGTATTAAACCGTTACAAACACTAGCCTACTATCAGACTGGAATGTAGTTGATACCAAATTCACCCTCCGAGAAATTCAGCTTCAATCGTGATCCTTATATCTCTTGGATTTCGCAAGACCCTATGCAGCTGATTCCCCGGCCGACGAGCTTCTTTAGCCACATTGAGGACTTCGAAATATATGCAATTTATAAAATGGAAATATGTTTGCTTATGAGGGATCTTTAAGTATAAAGAAGATATCAAGCCAACCTTAACAATTATAATAACTTACATTGTTTAAAAGGTTACATAGATGCTAATCAATTCTACCTCACAAGAACAATTTATATCGGATTTAAATATTATGGAATTACAAAGTCTAAGATGAAGAAGACTCTGTAATTTATGTCAATTTTATTTTCTGATCAACAATTCTTGAATAGTCGAAAAGCATAAGAGATAAACCTTAGAATAGATAAGAACTATGATGATCAAGATAAGATTCAAGATATCAAGAGTTATCAGCAAAAGATAGTTTGACCGGGCTTCATAAATCCCTTAGTGAACACTTAAAAGTCGTAATTAATTATGTTTCTCGAAGAAACATATATCTTTAGAGGATGACTCTAGCCGCAACTATGACACAATATGTCAAGATTGAGGGTCGTCCATTTACATTTATGAACAAGGCTATGTAGCTTACAAACAAAGCTGAGTTCGTGAAATAATTTCCATGTTTACGAATTACTTTGATACTAAGTAATCTCAATTTCTCAACATAGGTTGATTATGTAAGTATGTAATAACTTTTCCCTGAATTACAAATAATAGTGTGCACCCGTATATGTACCGATATAAGTCTTGTACAAAAATAGTTATCCCAAGAACAATGGTTAAGATGTACATGAACCATCAATAAATACTAGTTTCATATGTGTAACTTCGTATGTTATGTTTTCAATCTAAACGACTTGAAAGTGACGTAAATAGAAATGGAAATAGGCCAAGATTTTTGTGTTACTAACCTCGAGCAAAAGGATGATATGTACGTTGTTGTCGATACATTTTTGGATTCTCCAGGTCTTCAGAGTAATACTTGTATGTCTCAACATTTCTAGACATTCTAGTATAATTTATTGAAGTTGACTCTAGTAATCTAATCAAGCGACCTTGAGTTTTGAAACTAAAACATGACAACCAAATGTGACATACCAACGCTTGGCGGATTCAACCGAGAAATGCTCTAACAATATGGTAAGTGATCTAATAACTCAAGATAAAGACCAAAATATAACTAAACCTTCTGCTTGTTTTGAAACTAAACTCCAATTCAAATCCCATTTGGATAATGAGGAGAATATGAAGATGTTTCGAGGCTTACTCATGATCTTTTATTTTTTTAGTTTTCAAAAAATCCTAGTTATATAGATTGCTCTGATTCGAAATCGTGATCACTACATAGCAAATCAGTTAAATGTACATCAACACCATATTTCCTCCATTAACAGATTACAAGAGTCTTCCATATCAACCAATCCTAAGTTTCCAATAAACCAGGAGCAGTCTATCAAGACTAAGTTAAATGGCCGACTTTGTTTTGCTACGATCAAAACCAAACTAATTAACAACACTACATAAAGCAGGAGTATTAGAATCATCAAATGATTCAACCATTTATCAAGGTTTTGTATGACAATACAATTATCTAAACTAATGTAAATTTATAAACTCAAATTCTCACTCAAGTTGGTATCGAAGCTATAAGAGTTTTATCATGATAACCATAACTTTATAATCTTACTCATGATGGAAAAATCTCGGTTAGATAATTTATAGTGCAAATTGAATAACAATAGCAACAACACAACTATAAGAATTTTCTATCATGATAGGTTTTGTTTTAAGATTAGATAGTATAAGCAATTAATTTTGGATAGGAAGGTATGGTTTCAAGAGTTCTATTTTCTATGTTGGTAATGCAAGTTGGTCTTAGAATCTATAAAATTTTAATGACATGATCTAGCGTAGTTGATATATGTTTAAAATGTTATGTCGGGCGATTAGAGATCTCTATTCTAGTATTAATTCATCCATTGTTAGCATCTTTGATGGGTCCTATTATATTCTTTTGCCTTGTTGTTTGGTATCATTATCACAAAAGTAACGTTTGTTTCTGTCTCCTATAGCTACGTGATATTCTTTACTCATAATCTTCCAAAATTTTGCGCTAGTTTGTTAACTCCTTAGCAAGTCTAGTTATTTCCTTAGACTTTAAGCCGGATGGGAGGTTCTTGCTAGCATCATTGAATTTCAATTTAGTATCGTTGATTTTATCGTAAACTTCTCTGTTCCATTTGCTTAATATGTATTTCCCAATTTCTTGGTCGAATAATAAGTTGGTGATCCTGAAATTTTTATACTCATGGACTATTATACTAAGTTTTTACATTAAGGATAACTCTTCCAATGCAAAAAATACTTGAAAGGTTTAGCTCCATCTTTCCATTGAACATGTGGTTGTTCCGTCGAAACCGCTTAACACCCATAAATCTTCTCCTAACATTGTTCCGTCAACGACATCATCCTCACTTATGATTTTGCTTTTGTTCTCCCATCCCTAGACAGAACAGCGAGCCACCATCATTACTTAGGTGAGTGTGTGGTGGTGGGGGTAAGTTTGGGGAGGATTGTTTACGTAGATGGAAATGAACATTTACGTTTGGGCAAGCATTTTCATTTGGGGTAAGTTTGGGCAAGCATCTTCGTTTATTTAGATTAATAGAAAGAAACATGGTCAGAAACTGCAAGGATGTCAATGGGGATACCATATTGCTTGGGGGTGTACCAATTCAAATGTAATGAATATTTTATCTTATATGTATTTTGTTACACCCCCAAACATATACACTTCCTATTTGGAATGTTAAGAAATATACGGAGTGAGATAGGTTATGTTACCACAAGCAAAAGTTTTTTTTTATTTTTTTTTCGAAAAAAAGGCAAGCCTCAAATATATTCATCATAAGACCCCGATTCAAGATCGGGAAAAACTACAGGACAGACTTTGAAGTATTTCACTGTTACAACAATTTTTTTTTTTTTTTTTGCTAAATCATATATTTATTTATAACCAAATAAAACCAAAGTAATTATTAATAAATACATACCAAGACTAATTTTAAATGCAACAAGAGAATTGAAAAACTATTATCCAAATTTATTTAAAAGAATCTGAAATATGGAGTAGTTTTTTCTTCCATCCTGCCAATGAACTGTGGTTTGACTTCATAATACAACAATTTCAAAAAAACTACAAGAACAACCAAATATCTCCAACACCATAGTCTAATGACCAAATCTAACAACAAACACCAATAATTCCTAACCGATTGAGGTAACACGATAAGTTTAAATGAAATGCTATTGGCCACTCTTTATACAACTCTATTTAGCACTTCTGCATGACGTGGCAAACTAAGTTGCGTGAGAACACAAAACCCTATCATACTCACGTCATGCTTTTCTTTTCATTTTTTTTTCTCCCTCGGACTCTCCCTTATTCTCTTTCTTTCCATTTTCTTCTAGAAACTATTTCTCCTTCATCGGGTTTTTTGTTAAAAAGCCGCTTCATCTTTCAAAACTTTTCATCATCTTATCAAATCTTTTGAAGAAGTGATTGAGAGGAATAATTTTCCATCAATTTTTTTATTTTTAGAAGTATGATTACCTGAGTCATTAGATATTATTGGTGAATCCGGTGATGAAGTTGTGGCGGGGTAAAAATCGTTTCGGTGATTTCCTGTAATTTCGTGGTGAGTGAGAAACGGTTCAAACCCTAAACAAATGTGTTGCACATGAGCACTTTATAGATTCGAGAGATCAATGCTGCACAAGTCCGGCCTAAACAAGAAATGGCCGTTTCGGATTTGCTTCGGTCACAAAGTGGAGGAGAAGGGTTGATTTGGGGAGGGAAGCAAAGAAAGGTGTTGAGGAGAGTAGTATCTCGACTTGTATCAGAAAGTGAAAGCTAGGAAGCTTGCAAGAGATGGAAGCTTTGGGGAGAGCTTGCAAAGTTGCCTTTCTGAGAGTGTGGTATTTTCTCCGACCGAGACTTGTTGTCTCGTGGAAATAGGTAAGACCTATTTATACAAGTCGAGATTTGAAACGTACCACGACCTCATGAAGGAAGAGAGTAAAGGGTGAAATAATGGGAGGAGGTGGTAACCGCATGGTGTTAAAGGGTGAAAACGTTTTCACCATTATTTCCTCTTTTATTTGACAGCTTTATTCCTTTTCACGCTTTCTTAATGTGAGCGTAGTATACGCTGCATGCTGTGACAAACCAAAACCTAGAAAGCATCCCCGGTTGTGTTGATGTCTCGAGTGTTGGTTGCATCTTGCGTGCAAGTGGTGCTGCTAGTGGACGCATGTGGCATGTGCCAATGGCATGTGCGAAGGAATGCCTTCGTTGCGAGTTGCACCTCGAGCGTAAGTGGTAATGCCAGCCGCTAGTGGCGTGTGTGGCATGTGCCAACGGCATGTGTGAATGCCTTGGTGGTAGGTTGCACGGTTTGCAAGTTAGGCTACCAGCGTGTGTGTTTGGCATGTGCCAATGGCATGTGCGGAATGGTGGTAGGTTGCACGGTTTGAAAGTTAGCTACAGGCTACCAGCTGTGTGTTTGGCATGTGCCAATGGCATGTGCGAGGAATGTCTTAAAGTGGTAGGTTCACGACGCAAGTTAGGCTACCGGGGTGTGTGTGTTTGGCATGTGCGGAATGCCTTGGTGGTAGTTGCACGGTTGCAAGTTAGGCTACCAGCGTGTGTGTTTGGCATATGCCAATGGCAGTACGGCCATGTTGACCTAGTTGCAAGTCTTGCAAGCCTAGGGCGCTATATTTGGCGTGGGCCAAAGGCATAGCGGCTTGGAAATATGGCTCGCGATACGTGTTGGCATGTGCCAATGGCAATATTAGATATTATCGTGAATGGTGATGAAGTTGTTATGGGTAAAAATCGTTTCCTCGCCGATTTAAGACTTCGGTGGGTGAGTGAGAACCGGTTCAAACCCTAAACAAATGTGTTGCACGTGAGCACTTTATAGATTCGAGAGATCAACGACAAGTCCCTTAAACCAAGAAATGGCCAGATTTCCGGACTTGCTTCGGTCACAAAGTGGAGGAGAAGGGTTGATTTGGGGAGGAAGCAAAGAAAGGTGTTGAGGAGAGTAGTATCCCGACTTGTATCGTAAAGTGAAAGCTTAGGAAGCTTGCAAGAGATGGAAGCTTTTGGGAGAGCTTGCAAAGTTGCCTTTCCGAGAGAGTGGTATTTTTCTCCGACCGAGACTTGTTGTCGGTGGAAATAGGTAAGACCTATTTATACAAGTCGAGATTTGAAACGTACTCGACCTCATGAAGGAAGAGAGTAAAGGGTGAAATAATGGGAGGAGGTGGTAACCGCATGGTGTTAATGGGTGAAACGTTTTCACCATTATTTCCTCTTTATTTGACCGCTTTATTCCTTTTCACGCTTTCTTAATGTGAGCGTAGTGTACGTGCATGTTAGACCGCCAAACCAAAACCCTAGAAAGCATCCCCAGTTTGTGTTGATGTCTCGAGTGTTGGTTGCATCTTGCGTGCAAGTGGTCTGCTAGGGACGCATGTGGCATGTGCCAATGGCATGTGCGGAATGCCTTCGTCATGTGAGTTGCACCTCGAGCGTAAGTGGTAATGCCAGTTTAGTGGCGTGTGTGGCATGTGCCAACGGCATGTGCGGAATGCCTTGGTGGTAGGTTGCACGGTTTGCAAGTTAGGCTACCAGCGTGTGTGTTTGGCATGTGCCAATGGCATGTGCGGAATGGTGGTAGGTTGCACGGTTTGAAAGTTAGGCTACCAGCGTGTGTGTTTGGCATGTGCCAATGGCATGTGCGGAATGTCTTGGTGGTAGGTTGCACGATTTGCAAGTTAGGCTACAGCGTGTGTGTTTGGCATGTGCGAATGCCTTGGTGGTAGGTTGCACGGTTTTGCAAGTTAGGCTACAAATGGGCGTGTGTGTTTGGCATATGCCAATGGCGGGTACTGACCATGTTGACCTAGTTGCAAGTCTTGCAAGCCTAGGGCGCTATATTTGGCGTGGGCCAAAGGCATAGCGGCTTGGAAATATGGCCTGCGATACGTGTTGGCATGTGCCAATGGCACGTACGGCCATGTTGACCTAGTTGCAAGTCTTGCAAGCTTAGGGCGCTATATTTGGCGTGGGCTAAAGGCATAGCGGCTTGGAAATATGGCTGCGATATCGTGTTGGCATGTGCCAATGGCACGTGCGCCAAATTGACCTAGTTGCAAGTCTTGCAAGCCTAGGGCGCTATATTTGGCGTGGGTCAAAGGCATAGCGGCTTGGAAATATGGCTGCGATACGTGTTGGCATGTGCCAATGGCACGTACGGCCATGTTGACCTAGTTGCAAGTCTTGCAAGCCTAGGGCGCTATATTTGGCGTTGGCCGCAGGCATAGCGGCTTGAAATATGACTGCGATACGTGTTGGCATGTGCCAATGGCACGTCACGGCCATGTTGACCTAGTTGCAAGTCTTGCAGAAGCCTAGGGCGCTATATTTGGCGTGGGGCAGAGGATAGCGGCTTGGAAATATGGCCTATGATAGTGTTGGTATGTGCCAATGGCACGATACGGCCATGTTGACCTAGTTGCAAGTCTTGTGCCTAGGGCGCTATATTTGGCGTGGGCCAAAGGCATAGCAGCTTTGGAAATATGGCCTGCCGATACGTGTTGGCATGTGTCAATGGCACGTACTGCCATGTTGACCTAGGTAAGTCTTGCAAGCCTAGGGCGCTATATTTTGGCGTGGGCCGCAGGCATAGCCGATGCGTGTCGTACCACAACAAATTAATTAATACTTTACTACCTAATTAACAAGTAATATAGGGTAGTCAAGGTCGATCCCACGAGGAGCACGAGATTCTAGTTGTAAAAATTGTCACTTAAAGGGGGTGTAAAAGAAAAGAAAATAAACAAAACAATTAAAAGATAAAGTTGAAAGCAATAAAGAGACAAGATCAAGGAATCCTTCTTCGTTGCAAAACAATGATTAAAGTTATGTTCTTTTCTACTTGTTATTAGTCATGATTATCACCAACCGTAGGATAGCAGTCCGCTTTTAGCTAGCCCCAAAATCCCTAATTTCACCGAGTAACAGGTGTCCGCTTTAGTTATCGATTCTATTCAAAAGAACCACCTTGAGGTTCGCTTTACAAGATGTAATTCCCTAATGCATTAAGATTTATGAATTTAGGTTTAGTACTAGTAGTTAAACTCTTGTTCGCTTGGTTCACTTTCTAGCGTTGTTTCTACACACAATTTCTCCACGGAATCCTCCGCAAGGTCTCGTGTTTGCTACTTATGTAAAGAGTCAAGAAACGATTACTTATCTCCTAACTTTCACTAGCTTTAGATCAAATTAACAAATCAATTTAGTTGGCCACCTAAACAATCTATTAATCAATCATGAATGTCTTTAAGATCATTCCTATTAGTAAAAACAAACGATAATCATGTGAAAAACTTCAAGATAGAATTGAAACAAAAACTCAAATCATATGTTTAAAAACTAGGAATTCATCCTCAATCAATAAAATTAGCTACTCATGTTAAAAGTTCACACAAAGAATAAGAAAAGAAAAGTATTGTGTGTAGAGATGTGTGTAGAAGTTGTAGAAAACTTCTCTATTTATAGGCTTCAATGTTCTCCAAATCTTCTAAGGAATAGAATCCTTTTCCTTTTGCAATTCAATTTCCAAATCCAAGCTTTTCTCAACTCTTCCACCTTATCTTTCCAAATTTGAGTCCAATTCTCCATCCAATTCCTAGCCCAAGTCTTCACACCCATGAGAGAAGTCCATAGAAAATTCTGGAATTTTTGCTCACCGGAAAACCCGGGATTGCGGCGGAATTCCTACGGAATAAGTCGTCGCCGGCCACCGAAAATTTCTCTGGTCGGGGAATATTCGACGGAATGTTCCGTCACCACCGCTAGGACTAACGGTCAAACGGGTCAACCGTGGAGTCAACAATTAGTCAGCGGGTCAAGGAAAGTCAGCCGAGATGGCGGAGCCGCCACCGAGTCGACTTGAGTTAGCTTCGACTTGGCCGAGTTCATTGCGTGAGTTGGATCGGTTCTTTGGATCGTTCTCGACACTGAAGTCAACTCGCACAGAGCGTAAAACTGGCTGAGTTCGTTTGTTTCAGGCTTCCGTCGAGTTCAGGCCTCTTTCCCCGTTACAAGCCTAACATTCATCTATAGTTTCAAGCCATTCAATACAGATTCCCTCGTGCTTAACTTCACCCATTCTATTCCCTGAATCAATTGCACCATCTCCTTGTTTTCGTCCACCAACAGCTGCACATTGCAAAGATCGAGTGATCCTAACTCAACAAATACCCAACAACTCACTCACCATTCTTCTCTTGTGATTTACTCATTACCACAACCACCATGCCCCGTAATAATACAACACCAACTCTTTCTTTGCACCCATCACCTCTTTCCCGAATCGGTCACCACAGGACTCATTCCAACCTCGGCTCTCAATCAATGTTGCAAGAGCATCTCACCTGCATCCATCTCTTTGAGCTTCAATCCCAACATCGTAAACCACCACTTCCATCTTTTGAATTTTCAATACGTGACACTGTACTCAACGGCGGTAGGTCATCTTCCCGAGCTTCAATTAGCAGGCGTCAAAGACCACCACCATTTCCTTTCCATCGAACAACCACAAATTCCCCGGTTTATCAATCTTCTACCGCAACTCAACATCAAAACCCCTTCTCAAATTCTGCTCAAAATCCTGTGAATAAAGATTTCTATCTCCTTCTTCCCGAGTCGATCATGCACCCATCAACATCACCTCCCAAATCTCGGTCATCCTCTCTTTCAATCGATCTCGAATTTCATCTCAAGAACAATAATAGCATCAAACCCATCTTCGATTTCTCGATCCCATTTCTCACCATGAATATCTCCAGTGACTTCATTTAGATTCAAACCATCTCTTCATCTCACGAGCTCTCGATCAATCGATCTGGTTCGTCCACATCGATGAGTAAACCCATCTAAATATCATCTTTCTTCTCTCGGTCCCGATTTCTTCACTAGGTTTTTCTCGCAGTCATGGCTACTTTTTCGATTCACCACCATTCTCGGCAAACGAGAATCCCCAATAGCAGCATCGATTTTCTTAATCATTATCACCAGCTTCATCATTTTCTTCATCTCTCGAGGTTTCTAATCGAACCCATTTTCTCTCCGCTTCGATCTCAATTTCTCGATCTAAAGGTTGCGCCTCTTTCTGTGTCTTGATTTTAGGCACAAAAAATGATTGAGAAATAATTCTCAATTTAGGGCTCAAGGTTATAATTACACGGATCCGGGTCGGGTCAGATGGATCAGGCTTAGGTTAGGATGTGGGCTTGGGTATGGGTCGTATTTATGGTGGGTGGATTCAAACACCCACCATAAATACACCCCAATTGTGCTATTCTCACTCCCTTCTTTTGGATAAGGGACACCTCTTTGACCTCCCTTAACCTTGGCTGGGCTCCAGATAGTGCTCTCCTTCGAAATGACAATTTTGCCCTTTTTGCTCAAATAGAGTAATTTCTTCTTCTTTTTCCTCCGTGCGACTCCAAAGTAGCTACAAAACTCAAAACAAGCGTAAAATACATAATTTACAAGAAAATAGCAAAGAAAGCATAAACTACTAGATAGTAAAACGGTGTATTCTACACCTATCAAATACCCCCACACTTAGACTTTGCTAGTCCTCGAGCAAATCAAACTAAAAACTCACAACTTCAAAGCGTTCAAGCGTCCTAAGCATCCAAAGAGTTATGAGGACATAGAGAGTTTACGCATGCTAGTAATAAGAAGTTAGAAATACCAAAGAACTTATTCTCATTCTTAAATGTTGAGTGAGAAATAACCACACCATAATGAGAGAATGCGTGTTCGAGAAACGATCAATAAGCATTTCGCCTGCGACACGCCTCACCAAAAAGGATGATAATTGCACTCAAAAAAGACGGCTTTTTTATGGTTCTCATATGTGTGCAGGTAGGAATGAAGAGAGAAATCCTGCAACACGTTAAATGGTGGGAAGGACAACTTCCGAAATATTTTTAAAACCCACATCTTTTAATATTTTGAAAAACCATTTTTCTGGACGATCTCTACGAAAGGAAATCAACCATTTTTATCGAGGATGAGATTACTTACTCACCTTCACATCCGATCGCCAATTATGATAACACCACTCTCACGGCATCCAATAGAAACGTCTTCCGCTCCCCCGTCTTTATCTCCTTCGTCTTCGGTTTCAACTATTGATGATAAACCCTTGAATTTCATAAATCCTTAACAATTTGTAACTCTTTTACCTTAAAATCCTTGTCGCTTGAAACTACCTTATAGATTTTCCTTCCCCGGCTTATTAACAAAACAAATATTTCTTTTTTTTTTTTTTTTTTTTTTTTTTTTTTTTTGAAATTAAGAGAAATTAAATACAAAATAAACCATGGCCGTGGAAGAAGTATTTTACCACTTGATTCTTCAGAACTTGTATCGTCTTGAAATCATAAACTTCAAAAATTCTCACCTTTTAATTTTCTTCGCTCTCATGAATAAGTCTTCATACTTGAATATAAAATTACCTCATTGTATTGTAAGTCCTCAACATATATGTAAAAATCTGCTCATTTGTATGTTGCTTTACTTGAGTTTGAAATTTGCTCTTTTTCTCGTTCCGTTGCTTGTAAACCTTAAACTTTTCCAACTTTCCTTGTAGATTTTGATGTCGCTCCTTGTTGATGATGAGAGTGTTTCTATGGATCCGTTGTTGTCGAGAGAGAGAGAGAATGGTGCTAACTACAAATCGAACTACAAGAAGGAAGCTTTCATCCATGGACGTCACCCTCATGATTGACAAAATTAGCACTCAAGAGATCAAAGAGTAGGCTTCTATTGGTGGGAGGTTGGGTAGCTCACCATTCTACCCGAATTAACTTACGGTGACACACACTCAAAAGAAGCTCTTTAGTAGATGGAAAATTTCTTCGGTGCCTCACATGATATGAATACGGGTAGTCTCCACTAATGATTGATCAAGAACTCTAATAATGCATTTCTCCTCGCACCAAATTCGCATCACCGGTATGATTAAATCCATTATTTAACACTCAAACAAGCAAGAAATCCGAATGTAGTTCTCTAACATTTCCAAGTTCAATTATGTCGGTCAAAATCTCTATGTAAACATACCTAGAAGTATGCTAGGGACTCTAAAATCTTTTAAAAGTTGAAATTTTTAAGTAAAACTTTTTTTTTTTTTTTTTTTTTTTTTAAATTTTTTTTTTAAAAAAATGCTTAACCACTCCCCCACACTTAAACTTTACATTGTCCTCAATGTAATTGAATCCTCTAGTAAAGTCAAGGTGAGAAATTTTAACATGATAAGAAACAAGAAAAAGAAAAACAAAAAGCAAAAGGATAAGAAATACAAAACCGATGGGTTGCCTCCCATTAAGCGCTTGTTTTAAAGTCGACGGCCCGACTTAGCTTTTGCAAGATTCATTAGCCCCGATCAATCTCTTTCACGGGAAAACATGATGTCACATCACTAGGGTATCGCTTTGTCTCAAAGATATTGAAGTGAATGAGTGTACCATCAAACTCCATAGTCAAGGTGCCATTTTGGACATCAATCTTTGTTCCGGTGCAAGGCTAAGAATGGTCTACCCAAAAGCAAAGGTGTAGACTTGGAAGAATTCTCATCATTCATGTCTAAGACATAGAAATCGGCCGGAAATACAAGCTATTAACCTGCACCAAAACATTCTCAAATAATCCCTTTCGGGCAAACATTAGATCGGTTAGCAAGTTCAAGAACTACCCCGGTCTCTTTAAGAGGACCGAGATTCAAAGAATCATAAATCGAGGAAGGCATAACATTAACCGACGCTCCCAAATCTAGCAAAGCTCGAGTAAACCTTGTTTTACCAATTGTGCAAGGTATATTGAAACTACGGGGGTCCTTTAATTTTGGTGGGAGTTTGTGAGAATAAACGCCGACGCATTCTCCCCCACACTCATGAGTTCATTCCCTTTCAACCTTTTCTTCTTCATGCACAACTCCTTTAAGAACTTTGCACAACGAGGAATTTGTGAAGAGCTTCTATGAGTGGAATATTGACTTGTACTTTCTTAAAGATCTCCCAAATATCCATGTATTCCAAGTCTCTCTTTGATTTAGCAATCTGGCTAGAACAGGGGGTGGAGTTGTGAAAGTAGGAACCGTCTCCTCGGGTTGGTTGGTAGGAGATGTTTTCTCCTTTGGTGCGGTTTCAATTTCCTCTTTCTCATCATACACCTTATCTTGTTGATTTGGTTGCTCCACTTGTTTCCCACTCCTCAAGGTAATCGCATTAACTTTCTCTCTTGGATTAACAATTGGTTGTGAAGGAAGTTTTGTGGACGCTTGCGCTTTCAATAAGTTCACATCGGTCGCTAATTGCCCCACTTGAATTTGTAACTCCTTGATTGCCGAATCGGTCTTTTGTTGATTTTGCTGAAACATTGACGTAATACTTTGCATCATGACATTAAGCTTATCATCTAACGAAGATCCTTGTTCCTTCACTTGAGGTTGGAATTGTTGTTGAGGTTGGAAACGTGATTGTTGGAAACCACCTTGTTGCTCATATGGATTAGGAGCCGCCGCTTGCTTGTTTGCATAACTAAAGTTGGGATGATCCTTCCACCCGGGATTGTAAGTATTGAGTATGGATCGTACCTTGGCCTTTGATTCGGATATAAAGCATTCACTTGTTGGTCTCATTATCCGGAATAATCACCGCGGCAATCCTTTGCATCATTATCTCCATGTTACTCATCCTTTGATCAAGATGTGATGACGAATCACTAACTTCATGCACTCGCCTAACCGTTGGTTCATCCCTTGTGTAGAATTGTTGCGAGTTCGCCGCCATACTTTCAATCAACTCCAGTAGCTTGGGCCACCGTCTTGTTCATTAATGCACCACCACCCGCGGCGTCAAGAAGAGACCTATCACTTGGGTGAAGAGCTTCATAGAAGTATTGGAGTATCATAACATCACTAAATTGATGGTGTGGACAGCTTGCCACCAACCTCTTATATCGCTCCCAACATTCATATAATGATTCTCCCACTTGTTGTTTCAATCCACAAATCTCCTTGCTAATTTGAGTAGCTTTGGATGCGGGAAAATATCTCTCGAGGAAAAGTTTCTTCATCCCATTCCATGTTGTGATACTCCTAAGGCAAATAATATAACCATTCTTAGCATTACCCACAAAGAAAACGGGAAAGCTTTCAACATTGCTCCATCCGCATTAGTCTCCGGTGGAAGCATAGCCATAACTATGGTGTAGAAGTCCATAAGATGTTTGTTTGGGTCCTCATTCACCATGCCATGGAACTTTGGTAACTCTCTAATCAACCCCGCTTGATCTCGAAGGTTGAATTAGTTTGGATACACTATTGTTGTGTATCAAGCTTGTGAGAAGCTAGGTCCTTTAGTGTACGATCAGCCATTGTTTCTTCCTCTTTGTCCGAATCACTTGATGAAGAAGGAGAAAGTGGAGTGTTAATCGCACGAATGAAATCCTTTAGTTGAGTGCCGGATCGAAGACGTATTGGACTCGGTCTACCCCTTTAAGCATTCACCAAAGGTATAACACCTGAAACAAGATTCTCACAAACTAAGTTAGATACGGTAAAGAATCTAACAAAGCAAGAATAAAGCAAAAAAAAAAAAACAACTAAAAATCGCCTGTTGCTCCTCGGCTTCAGGCGCCAAAAATTTGATGCGTGTCGTACCACAACAAATTAATTAATACTTTACTACCTAATTAACAAGTAATATAGGGTAGTCAAGGTCGATCCCACGAGGAGCACGAGATTCTAGTTGTAAAAATTGTCACGAAAGGGGGGTGTAAAAAGAAAAAGAAAATAAACAAAACAATTAAAAGATAAAGTTGAAAGCAATAAGAGAGACAAGATCAAGGAATCCTTCTTCGTTTTGCAAAACAATGATTAAAGTTATGTTCTTTTCTACTTGTTATTAGTCATGATTATCACCAACCGTAGGATAGGTGTCCGCTTAGCTAGCCCCAAAATCCCTAATTTCACCGAGTAACAGGTCCTTTAGTTATCCATTCTATTCAAAAGAACCACCTTGAGGTTCGCTTACAAGATGTAATTCCCAGAATGCATTAAGATTTATGAATTTAGGTTTAGTACTAGTAGTTAAACTCGGTTCGCTTGGTTCACTTTCTAGCGTTGTTTCTACACACAATTGCTCCACGGAATCCCTCCGCAAGGTCTCGTGTTTGCTACTTATGTAAAGAGTCAAGAAACGATTACTTATCTCCTAACTTTCACTAGCTTTAGATCAAATTAACAAATCAATTTAGTTGGCCACCTAAACAATCTATTAATCAATCATGAATGTCTTTAAGATCATTCCACATTAGTAAAAACAAACGATAATCATGTGAAAAACTTCAAGATAGAATTGAAACAAAAACTCAAATCATATGTTTAAAAACTAGAATTCATCCTCAATCAATAAAATTAGCTACTCATGTTAAAAGTTCACACAAAGAATACGAAAAAAGAAAAGTATATTGTGTAGAGATGTGTGTAGAAGTTGTAGAAAACTTCTCATTTATAGGCTTCAATGTTCTCCAAATCTTCTAAGGAAGAATCCTTTTCCTTTTGCAATTCAATTTCCAAATCCAAGCTTTTCTCAACTCTTCCACCTTATCTTTCCAAATTTGAGTCCAATTCTCCATCCAATTCCCTAGCCCAAGTCTTCACACCCATGAGAGAAGTCCATAGGAAAATTTCGAATTTTTGTCACGGAAAATCTGGGATTGTGGGGGAATTGGCGGAATAAGTCGCACGCCACCCGAAAATTTCTCCGTCGGGGAATATTCACGGAATGTTAAATGTCACCCACCGTTAGGACTAATCTGTCAAACAGGTCAACCGTCGGTCAACAAGTTAGTCAATTGGGTCAAGGAAAGTCAAGCCAGGATGGCGAGTCACCACCGAGTCGACTTGAGTTAGCTTCCTCGACTTGGTGATTCATTTGCGTGAGTTGGATCGGTTCTTTGGATCGCTTCTCGGACTCACCGAGTCAACTCGCCAGGCTTGAGAAAATCGTCGGAGTTCTCGTTTTGTTTCAGGGCTTCCTACGAGTTCAGCTCTCTTTTCCCGTTACAAGCCTAACATTCATCTATAGTTTCAAGCCATTCAATACGGCATTCCTGTGCGTAACTTCACCCATTCTATTCCCGAATCAATTACCACCCCATCTCCTTGTTTCGTCCACCAACAATGACATTGCAAAGATCGTGGAGTGATCCTAACTCAACAGGCAACAACTCACTCACCATTCTTCTCTTGTGATTTACTCATTACCACAACCACCATGCCCCCGTAATAATACAACACCAACTCTTTCTTTGCACCCATCAGCCTCTTTCCCCGAATCGGTCACCACCAGGACTCATTCCAACCTCGGCTCTCTCAATCAATGTTGCAAGAGCATCTGGGTGCATCCATCTCTTTGAGCTTCAATCCCAACATCGAAACCACCACTTCCATCTTTTCAAACTTTCAATACCAGGACTCAGACTCAACGGCGCGTGGTCATCTTCCCCGAGCTTCAATTAGCAGGCGTCAAAGACCACCACCATTTCCTTTCCATCGAACAACCACAAATTCCCGGTTTATCAATCTTCTCTCGCAACTCAACATCAAAACCCCTTCTCAAATTCTGCTCAAAACTCAGAATAAAGAGCTCTATCTCCTTCTTCCCTGAGTCGATTGCAGCCATCAACATCACCTCCTGCAAATCTCAGTCATCCTCTCTTTCAATCGATCTCGAATTTCATCTCAAGAACAATAATAGCATCAAAACCATCTTCGATTTCTCGATCCCATTTCTCACCATGAATATCTCCAGCGACTTCATTGCAGAGATTCAACCCATCTCTTCATCTCTGGGCTCTCGATCAATCGATCTAGTTCGTCCACATCGCAGCGCGAAACCCATCGGAAATATCATCTTTCTTCTCTGCCGGTGCGATTTCTTCACTAGGTTTCTTCCGGTCATCATGGCTACTTCTTCTCGATTCACCACCATTCTCGAGCAACACAGAATCCCCAATAGCAAGCATCGATTTTCTTAATCATTATCACCAGCCTTCATCATTTTCTTCATCTCCGAGGTTTCTAATCGAACCCATTTTCTCTCTCGCTTCTCGATCTCAATTTCTCGATCTAAAGGTTGCCTCTTTCTGTGTCTTGATTTCAGCATTAAAGAATGATTGAGAAATAATTCTCAATTTAGGCTCAAAGTTATAATTACACGGATCCGGGTCGGGTCGAGATGGATCGAAGCTTAGGTTGGGATGTGGGCTTGGGTATGTGATTTAAGATTTTTCTTAGTTTTCGTAGTAGTAATTAAGATTCGTTCTCTCAGACTTGCGAAGATTAAATTTAAAGGTCTAATGAAAATAATAAACAAAGGCGAGAGTTACTGGGCCTAGGATTCCACCGAATTCATATCAATAGGTTCAATTTATTTATTCTCAACAATTAAAGCTCAATAAACAAAATAACACCGACTCTTATTTTTGCCAAGGTAGACTCTCAAAGATTAATTGTATCCCCTAAGCATAGATTATCTAAACAAAGCATAACCTATCTAATTGAATAACAACCAATTTAATCAAATCATAATTCTATTCAAAATAATGCAAAAGTCAAATAGAAAATAAAATAGATTCACCCATGTGTGAAGTTCGGCTTCCTCCGTCGACCCAGTGTTGGGGTTTAGTTCATCACGTCGAAAACACACTTAAAATATTTATTCATGGCTCAAAAGTGTTTGCAAATGATTCTCCCGTTTCTGTTACCTCCCCAGACTCTCCATATCCTTCTCAGCTTCCCCAGCATAGTATTTATACTCCACAGGACATCAAATCAGGCGAGTTAATACCCATTATCTTCTTTCCCTTTTTTACCGCAAATTACGAAGATTTTTATTCTCCTTTCCTTATCCGCTACACCAAAACATGATGTCAAATATCTTTCAACCAATGTAGAGTAAACTCGAGGATATTATCTCCTCCAACAAATCTTTGAATTAACTGAGGAAATATTCGTTTCCTTTCTTTGACATAAAGTTCGATATTACCGATTCTTTCTTCTCTTACGCGTCAAATATCTTCACAGAATCTAGCCGATAACTCCAGTAAATCAAATAGAATAACGAGTTAATCGTTTTCCATGTTTATAAAAATCACGTGAGATCTTTCCTCTCCAAATTAACTCTATTACCTTTCTGTTTTAGTCGAACAGATAATATCAATTAAACTTTTGAAAATCCTTTGAATATCTCGCCCAAAAATCTTCCCAGGAAATAACGCAGGTAACTCCGAGACTTGTCACTGTTTTTCTTCCACCATTTTTCCCGCAAAACTGAATGTTCAAACGGAGAAGAAGGTCCCCCCTTATCCTGTGTGCTGAAGTGTGAATAGCAACATGTGTTAATTAGTAAATAGGGTACCCCTTAGCAACCGGCGCCCCTTAGTAATTGAGGTGCCCCTTAACCAAGTTTGAAAGTCCGAATAACACTTGTCCTCCGGTTGCAAATAACAATTTTTCAAGCCAAAACTCCACAAGAGCTTATTCTTCTAAAAATAACGAAAACAAGTTTATTAGAGAAATAATGAGTCCTAGCTAATGTAATTATGGGTGAAAATGTGTCGCACTTTCGTGCTTATCAAATTCCCCTACACTTACATTTTGCTAGTCCTCGAGCAAAAAAAACTGACCCGCTACACTGTTTGGTCATAAATAAGAGACTTAGACCCATTACACAGTGGTCATGAAAAATGCCACATACACAAGACACACAATTTTTTTTTTTTTTTTTTAGACCCGCTCCACAGCTGGTCATAATAAGAAAACAAAAGAATAGACCCGCTCAACAGCTGGTCATAAGAAAACGAAAAGAAAAGAATAGACTTTTTTTTTTGAGACCCCACAGCTGGTCATAATAAGAAAACAAAAGAGACCCGCTCAACAGCTGGTCATAATAAGAAAACAAAAGAATAGACCCGCTCAGCTGGTGGTCATAAGGCTAACAACAATTATAATTTTTTTTTTTTAACCCGCTCAACAGCTGGTTCCTGAAAAAAGTAAAGTAAAAAGTTAACCACTCCCCCACACTTAAACATTACATTGTCCTCAATGTAATTGAGTCATCCAACGCAAAACTTAAGATGGGAAATTCAAAATAAAATAAACAAAAGTAAACAAACATAAATAAATAATTATACCCTCTTTGGGTCGCACAAAAACGGATCCCCATACACTAATAACTCCGAAAACTTGGGGATCGAGCCCAAAATACAATATTTACAAATGATGACTTCACACTTATGTCATGAAAACGCAAACGCGTTGAAACTATCAAAAAACAAGATTTACCCCTAAACCAAGTTTTTACCGCACATGGAAGTGCGTAAAGAACAAAGTATGGGGATTCTATTGAGACTGGGAAATTTTCAATCGGCTCATGCACGGTGTTGGAAATTGGCAAATCCTCACAGGTACTTAGATGCAAAGTAATCCAACAACACTTTAGAAGCACACAATTCTAACCCTAAATTAGGCAACTTTTTGGAAGTCCAAGGGTCAGAAACAACCTCTAAGTCGGGTGAATGATCTTGTAGAGGTAGATTCATCTATGGAATTATTTGAATCATCCACACAATCATCCTGGGGTCATGTATACGTTCTGTTTGGAACACGAGTCACTATAAGACCGATCATCATCATCATCATCATTAAATAATCTTTGGCATTCTAGAATTCTCAATCTTTGTTCCAAACTAGGCGGTGTGTGTTTGTAATACTTCTCATATATAGTTTCATGTGATTCTTCACTTACCATTTGTGGAGCAAAAAACTCCATCTTTGTTGCCTATGCATATATTCACCAAGCGTCATCTCTCGATGAAGTTGCACGATAATTTGAATTTCTACGCATATATTCCGTAGCGTCATTGGGGTGACGTCTCCTCGAAGAAGTCATCATCCTCAAAAATTCCACGAAAAGAAACGCATAAAAAGGAAAAAGAAAATCTTTTGTACAAAATAAAAAAATAAACCTAAAAATTAATCTAAAAACAAATCCGCGTGCTTAGTACATCAAAATGATTAAGATTTTTCTTAGTTTTCGTAGTAGTAATTAAGATTCGTTCTCTCGGACTTGCGAAGATTAAATTTAAAGGTCTAATGAAAATAATAAACAAAGGCGGAGTTAATTTTGGGCCTAGGATTCCATCAATTCATATCAATAGGTTCAATTTATTTATTCTCAACAATTAAAGCTCAATAAACAAAATAACACCGACTCTTATTTTTGCCAAGGTAGACTCTCAAAAGATTAATTGTATCCCTAAGCATAGATTATCTAAACAAAGCATAACCTATCTAATTGAATAACAACCAATTTAATCAAATCACAATTCTATTCAAAATAATGCAAAAGTCAAATAGAAAATAAAATAGATTCACCCATGTGTGAAGTTGACTTCTCCGTCGACCGGTGTTGGGGTTTAGTTCATCACGTAAAAACACACTTAAAATATTTATTCATGGCTCAAAAGTGTTTGCAAATGATTCTCCCGTTTCTGTTACCTCCCCAGACTCTCCATATCCTTCTCAGCTTCCCCAGCATAGTATTTATACTCCACAGGACATCAAATCAGGCGAGTTAATACCCATTATCTTCTTTCCCTTTTTCACTGCAAATTACGAAGATTTTTTATTCTCCTTTCCTTATCCGCTACACCAAAACATGATGTCAAATATCTTTCAACCAATGTAGAGTAAACTCCCGGATATTATCTCCTCCAACAAATCTTTGAATTAACTTCGAAATATTCGTTTCCTTTCTTTGACATAAAGTTCTGATATTCTGCTGATTCTTTCTTCTCTTACGCGTCAAATATCTTCACAGAATCTCGCCAATAACTCCAGCAAATCAAATAGAATAACGAGTTAATCGTTTTCCATGTTTATAAAAATCACGTGAGATCTTTCCTCTCCAAATTAACTCTATTACCTTTCTGTTTTAGTCGAACAGGATAATATCAATCAAACTTTTGAAAATCCTTTGAATATCTCGCCCAAAAATCTTCAGAAATAACGCAGTAACTCCGAGACTTGTCCTTGTTTTTCTTCCACCATTTTCCCATAAAACTGAATGTTCAAACGGAGAAGAAGGTCCCCCTTATCTGTGTGCTTGAAGTGTGAATAGCAACATGTGTTAATTAGTAAATAGGGGTACCCCTTAGCAATCGGCGCCCTTAGTAATTGAGGTGCCCCTTAACCAAGTTTGAAAGTCCGAATAACACTTGTCCTCAGGTTGCAAATAACAATTTTTCAAGCCAAAACTCCACAAGAGCTTATTCTTCTAAAAATAACGAAAACAAGTTTATTAGAGAAATAATGAGTCTAGCTAATGTAATTATGGGTGAAAATGTGTCGCACTTTCGTGCTTATCAAATTCCCCACACTTACATTTTGCTAGTCCTCGAGCAAAAGCAAACTGACCCGCTACATTTGGTCATAAATAAGAGACTTAGACCCATACACAAGGTGGTCATGACGAATGCCACATACACAAGACACACAATTTTTTTTTTTTTTTTTTAGACCCGCTCCACATTTGGTCATAATAAGAAAAAAAAGAATAGACCCGCTCAACAATTTGGTCATAAGAAAACGAAAAGAAAAGAATAGACTTTTTTTTTGAGACCCCACAAATTGGTCATAATAAGAAAACAAAAGAATAGACCCGCTCTTGTTTGGTCATAATAAGAAAACAAAGAATAGACCCGCTCAACAGCTGGTCATAAGGCTAACAACAATTATAATTTTTTTATTTTTTTAACCCGCTCAACAGCTGGTTCCTGAAAAAAGTAAAGTAAAAAGTTAACCACTCCCCCACACTTAAACATTACATTGTCCTCAATGTAATTGAGTCATCCAACGCAAAACTTAAGATGGGAAATTCAAAATAAAATAAACAAAAGTAAACAAACATAAATAAATAATTATACCCTACCGGATCGTACAAAAACGGATCCCCATACACTAATAACCCGAAAACTTGGGGATCGACCCAAAAATACAATATTTACAAATGACAAACTTCACACTTATGTCATGAAAACGCAAAGACGTTGAAACTATCAAAATAAGATTTACCCCTAAACTAAGTTTTTACCGCACATGGAAGTGCGTAAAGAACAAAGTATGGGGATTCTATTGAGGCGGGAAATTTTCAATGGCTCATGCAGTGTTGGAAATTGGCAAATCCTCTGGGTACTTAGATGCAAAGTAATCCAACAACACTTTAGAAGCACACAATTCTAACCCTAAATTAGGCAACTTTTGGAAGTCCAAGGGTCTAGAAACAACCTCTAAGTCGGGTGAATGATCTTGTGAGGTAGATTCATCTATGGAATTAGGCGAATCATCACACAATCATCCACGGGTCATGTATACGTTCTGTTTGGAACACAGAGTCACTATAAGACTGATCATCATCATCATCATCATTAAATAATCTTTGGCATTCTAGAATTCTCAATCTTTGTTCCAAACTAGGCGGTGTGTGTTTGTAATACTTCTCATATATAGTTTCATGTGATTCTTCACTTACCATTTGTGGAGCAAAAACTCCATCCGTTGCCTATGCATATATTCACCAAGCGTCATCTCTCGATGAAGTTGTCGATAATTTGAATTTCTACGCATATATTCCGCTTGCGTCATTGCGGGTGACGTCTCCTCGAAGAAGTCATCATCCTCAAAAATTCCCCGAAAAGAAATATAAAAAGAAACGATAAAAAGGAAAAAGAAAATACTGTACAAAATAAAAAAATAAACCTAAAAATTAATCTAAAAACAAATCCGCGTCGCAACGGCGCAAAAATGATTTAAGATTTTTCTTAGTTTTCGTAGTAGTAATTAAGATTCGTTTCTCGGACTTGCGAAGATTAAATTTAAAGGTCTAATGAAAATAATAAACAAAGGCGAGAGTTCTTTTTGGGCCTAGGGATTCCACCGAATTCATATCAATAGGTTCAATTTATTTATTCTCAACAATTAAAGCTCAATAAACAAAATAACACCGACTCTTATTTTTGCCAAGGTAGACTCTCAAAAGATTAATTGTATCCCCTAAGCATAGATTATCTAAACAAAGCATAACCTATCTAATTGAATAACAACCAATTTAATCAAATCACAATTCTATTCAAAATAATGCAAAAGTCAAATAGAAAATAAAATAGATTCACCCATGTGTGAAGTTCAGCTTCCTCCGTCGACCCAGTGTTGGGGTTTAGTTCATCACGTCGAAAACACACTTAAAATATTTATTCATGGCTCAAAAGTGTTTGCAAATGATTCTCCCGTTTCTGTTACCTCCACAGACTCTCCATATCCTTCTCAGCTTCCCCAGCATAGTATTTATACTCCACAGGACATCAAATCAGGCGAGTTAATACCCATTATCTTCTTTCCCTTTTTTACTGCAAATTACGAAGATTTTTTATTCTCCTTTCCTTATCCGCTACACCAAAACATGATGTCAAATATCTTTCAACCAATGTAGAGTAAACTCCCGGATATTATCTCCTCCAACAAATCTTTGAATTAACTTCTGAAATATTCGTTCCTTTCTTTGACATAAAGTTCGATATTTCATTGATTCTTTCTTCTCTTACGCGTCAAATATCTTCTGAGAATCCGCCAATAACTCCAAAGCAAATCAAATAGAATAACGAGTTAATCGTTTTCCATGTTTATAAAAATCACGTGAGATCTTTCCTCTTATTTCCAAATTAACTCTATTACCTTTCATGTTTTAGTCGAACAGGATAATATCAATCCAAACTTTTGAAAATCCTTTGAATATCTCGGGATTTAAAAATCTTCCCAGGAATAACGCAGGGTAACTCCGAGACTTGTCACATTTTTTCTTCCACCATTTTTCAAAAACTGAATGTTCAAACGGAGAAGAAGGTCCCCCTTATCCGTGTCTTTGAAGTGTGAATAGCAACATGTGTTAATTAGTAAATAGGGTACCCCTTAGCAACCGGCGCCCTTAGTAATTGAGGTGCCCCTTAACCAAGTTTGAAAGTCAGAATAACACTTGTCCTCCAGGTTGCAAATAACAATTTTTCAAGCCAAAACTCCACAAGAGCTTATTCTTCTAAAAATAACGAAAACAAGTTTATTAGAGAAATAATGAGTCCTAGCTAATGTAATTATGGGTGAAAATGTGTCGCACTTTCGTGCTTATCAGTATGGGTCAGAGTTTAGGGTGTGGGTGGATTCAAACACCCACCATAAGTACACCCCAATTGTGCTATTCTCACTCCCTTCTTTTGGATAAGGGACACCTCTTTGACCTCCCCTTAACCTTGGCTGGGCTCCAGATAGTGCTCGCCCCTGAAATGACAATTTTGCCCTTTTTGCTCAAATAGAGTAATTTCTTCTTCTTTTCCTCCGTGCGACTCCAAAGTAGCTACAAAACTCAAAACAAGCGTAAAATACATAATTTACAAGAAAAATAGCAAAGAAAGCATAAACTACTAGATAGTAAATACGGTGTATTCTACACCTATCAATAGCGGCTTGGAAATATGGCCTGCGATACTGTTGGCATGTTCCAATGGCACGTACGGCCATGTTGACCTAGTTGCAAGTCTTGCAAGCCTGGGCGCTATATTTGGCGTGGGCCAAAGGCATAGCGGCTTGGAAATATGGCTGCGATACGTGTTGGCATGTGCCAATGGCACGTACGGCCATGTTGACCTAGTTGCAAGTCTTGCAAGCCTAGGGCGCTATATTTTGCGTGGGCCAAAGGCATAGTGGCTGGGAAATACGGCCTTGTTGCCATGGTGCACAGGGTGCGGCTTGGTTTGGCATTTGTTGCCATGGTGCGCAGATGCGGCTTGGTTTGGCATTGTTGCCATGGCGCGCATGAGATGCGGCTTGGTTTAGCATTGTTTCCATGGTGCGCAGGTACGACTTGGTTTGGCATTGTTGCCATGGTCTGTGATATGCGCTTGGTTTGGCATTGTTGCCATGGTGCGCGATGATGCGGCTTGGTTTGGCATTGTTGGCATGGTGCGCGGTGATATCGTCTTGGTTTAGCATTGTTGCCATGGTGCCGATATCGGCTTGGTTTGGCATTATTTGCCATGGTCGCGAGGTGGTGCGGCTTGGTTTGGCATTGTTGCCATGGCGCATGATATGCGGCTTGGTTTGGCATTGTTGCCATGGTCGCCTTTGATATGCGGCTTGGTTTGGCATTGTTGCCATGGTGCGCATGAGATGCGGCTTGGTTTGGCATTGTTGCCATGGTGCGCAGGTGCGAGGCTTGGTTTTGGAATTCGGGTTACGCGGTTGAAAACCTAACTGGGTATTTTGAAAAAATACCCCTATTAATTGTTTACACTTGAGTTAAATGCTCTTAGTTAATGTGTTATGTGTAACACTAGGTCATGGGGTTTTACGATTTTACCCCTTGTCAAAAACCACCATCAACATTAAGTCCCCCGCTAGCTGGAGCAGGGGGGCTTTGTTGCGAGGTAAGCATAAGATGGTGACAAACTATAATCAAGCCAAACCGTAAAGAAAATTGAAGGAGGCTTGTGCGACCTTTTATAAATAGGATTTGGAATCCTTGCCTTTGGTAGTTTGCACAAATCGGGGAGGCTGGCACAATTGGTGGGCTGGTGCAGCCCCAGACGACGTGGGGAAGTTGGCGTGAGTTGGGAACCGAGTGTGCTAGCTGGTGGGACCGGCGCAAAGTGTAGAAGCCGTGCGTGCTTGCGGTGTGGCGCAATTGGCTGGGGCTGGTGTAGCTTGGAAACCGTGCTTGCAAGCGTGACTTGGGCGGCATTGGGAAGTCGCACCCTTTGTGGCCCGTTTCTTACACGCGTGATTTTGGTGAAAGGAAATCCTTCCTATTTCAAAGTCTTTCACGCCTATATATGTATATATATATAAAGCCCCTTTCTCCCCATCCTGCGCTTTATTTTTTCCTCTTTTCATACTAGCGGCAAAGAGAAACCGACTTCAGTATGTCTTGAGTACTTTTCTCTCTTTTTTTTTTTTTTTTTTTTTCACGTAGGTGTAAACCTTAAGAGTAGGCGCTCCCACAATCCTTGCATATGATTTCTTGGCGTGCCTATTGTAGAAAATATTGTATGTATGCAACCAAGGGAAATACCGCATATATTGTTTGAACCCGTAGGAAATATTGCATATATGAATTTTTGGTCTGAAAGAAATATTTGAACCACGAAGAAAATCTCGCGTGTGTATTTTGAACCCGTAAGAGGATGCTCCGTATATAATGCGAACCCGAAGAAAGATCTGTAGACACACTTGTACCCGTATAGAATGCCGCGTATATAGTCTCGAACCCGAAGAAAATACTGCGTGTATAGTCTTGAACCCGAATAAAATACTGTGTATATAGTCTTGAACCCGAATAAAATACTGTGTATATAGTCTTGAACCCGAATAAAATACGTCCTCCTTCCCCTTTTTTTTTTTTGTTGTTGTTGGGTACGATTATGTGTCAGGGAGATAACTTCGTCTTTCTCCGTTTGTTTTGTGCAGATATCTTATTACCAAATTGTTATGAAGGAATTCGATAAGATGTTACACAGAATCAAATTTCACTTCGTCGAAGGATGCTCATAATTCCAAACCAAACGAGATGATGAATTCTTCACTCAGAGCCCTCGCCCCGCTCGGAAGAATCACCCAGTTTCGTGCCAATTTTGCTAACCGGTGGTGAGGATGAAAGGAAGACACGTTCGGTTTGCCCGAAGAGAGCACCATTCGGTTGTCTTCATAAGGGGTGTATTCTTCTTCCAACATTGACTTGAGGATGTGTCAAAGCCCATTGCGTTCTTTTGATAGATGGGTTGAGTTCATGGTGAGCAAGGAGCATATAAATACCAACTCGACTCGAGCGCGAAGGTCATTGATGCATGTCAAGACTTGATGTAAATCTCCAGTTAGGAAGGATATCCCGGGCTTGGTTGCTTTCATCTCAGATGGTGTTCGACACCCATACAATCATATGTAGATGGGGCGAGATAACTTTCTCCTTGGAGAGTGTGGCTCTCTTCTTTGAATCTTAGGTAACTTGGAATCTTAAAATCCAATTATCCCCGAAAGTGAGGTGAAGATGCGGGATGACCTGGCCGCTAAGTTGGGGATTTTGCTCGGAAAGACTCCATTGCGAAGTCGAAGGATTCTGCTCGGAAAAGAGGATGAAAGGTGCCCTTACGGTTGGTGGATATCTCAATGGTTTCCTGGACGAGTTGGAGCCGAGCAGAAAAGTAGTGATCTTCATGTCGCCGCATTTTTGGCTCTCCGGTTGTCCAGAGACATTTTTGATGACAGGATTACGGCAAAGAAAGGAATAAGACCGGAGTTGTTAGCGATTGCTGTGAAGTTGGCAAGGGTGAAGTTCTTCCCATTGGCAAAGTGTTCCTTGGTTCCCCGTATGTGCATCTGGATCACCTAGTTGCGAACATGCGAGTTTCGAATGGTTTCATGAAAGTGGATTCATATGTGCACGTTGCTTTTCACGCAAGTCTGGCTATGGGAGCACTTTGAGAAGTATGCTCCGAAACCACTGCCTTTCGCTTCCCGTGAGTTGGGGTGGCTCCCGAATTCTTCGATGGGTGAAAGGCGTCCAAGAGTTGGCGTGAGCTTGGTTAGTTTTCTTGATAAGTTGCATGAAATCAATTTTCGTCCATGGGGTAGGTCCATAAGTCGGTGACTCAAATTGACACTTTTTGCTTCGCTCCGCTCATGTCTTTGTCTTGATGGCGCTTTGAGCGTTGGTGAAAAACTGTTCATTCAAAGCCGCTTGCCCGGTTATATCCGTCTTTCTTCGTGGGGTCTTTCCGGATAGCTTCTTACAATATTGGCCGTGCTGCTCGTCACATGGGTTTCGATCAAGGGTGCCTCTTGTTTACGGACGGTGATCCCTAAGGATTCATTGCGTGTCGCCCTTGACGCCTTGATGCCCTTAAGCCGGTATCCGTCTTTCCTTCTTTCAAATGGGAAGAGTAATTTCACGACCTTGGCTATAATGAGTTTTGGTGCGACGAGTTTACTATGATCCGAGATTTTGTGAATAACGTGGTGGAAAACGTTCGTTGCAAACCTTCCCAATGAGCTGCAGTAGTATCCAATGTTGAGAGATCCCAGCGAAAGTTGCCTAGCAATTGGAAAGCCCCGGTCAAGGAACGGAGAACGAAGAATCGTGCTGGCGGGTTCGGACGGTTTCACAAGATCCTCCCCGGCCCTTGTGTCTTTCAGTTCTTCCAATAACCCGGTATGTGTCGCCTCTTCATTGGTTTGTCTCAAAACACGTGAATTTCGGCTGAGAATATGTGTCTTGTTTCCTTCAGGGCTTCGGTAGTGTTAATGCTTTTTTGCTCTTGCACGTTGCAGGAAGCGGCAATTTCTTGAGAACTCCATGTGAACATTGAGCCTTCTCATAGCGATGATGAGTGAGAGAGAAGAAGATTCAACAAGTGAGAGTGATTCCTCCCGTGACCTTTGGTTGTTTCGGGAAGTGGTTCGGTGAGTTTGCACTTCTTTTCTTTCTTCTTTTGTTTCCCTCTTTTGGGAAATATCTCGACTCAAGTTCGCATGAGGAATCTGGTTCGGAGGATGATTAAGGGTAGAGCCGCATGAAAACTTGCCTTTGGTGACCACCATTCTGGTGACTTGGAGATGAGCGTTAGCCAATTGTCGGCGCGGATGCGGTTCAAACGGTGGATGATTCTCTCGATAGTTCTTTGTCGTAGACATGGAAGAGAAGACCCTCTACGAGTAGTGAGGCCAGGTGCGGGCGCCATTTTGATCCCCGTACTTGGTTCCTTATCCAAGTCATGTGCTGGTTGGCGGCCGTGCCGACTAAGCATGAGGCGTTGTGCACACGGAACCGGGAGAAGCACGGACATATGGCCACAACCAAGAAAGTCACTAGTCGATTTGCGCTAGTTAAGCGTGTGGAAGAGGCTTTATCTTCCATTGAGGACATGCGTGAGGTGTTTGGTCACACCGTTTCAAGACGTTATTGCCGACTGGGAGCACCATCGCGACGTGTGCGTAGAAAAGGAGTTCAACACTTCGTGGTTTGTCGAAGGCCTTGCCGAGATCCGAAAGTTGAAAGATGCAACAATCGAAAGCCTTTCCGCGGCGAGGAGATTGCGACAGAGATGGAACTCGAAAAGCTTTCAAGATGTTGACTATGAAGAGAGCGGCTCTTGAAGATGCGAAGTTGACTTTCTCCAAAAAAGAGCAGACTTGTTGGATGATTTTCCTTGAACGTTTCTCCGTTAAACTTTCATTTAGGTTTTTTTTTTTTTTGAAAGACATATTGGATGTCTTGGTTCAAAACTTGACCTTTGATAGACTGACTTGGTAGCTTTTTTAGGGTATTGGATTATTTACGGGATGAATGGTCTTGATAATATGACTCGATTATGTTTTGGGAAAGGAATATTGCTTTTATGAAAGTGTGTGCTAGCAATAGGCACAATACTCGGTAGTATAATGGTTTTACTAAAAACCTAAAACAAATCGTATATCTTGCATAGTCGAATTTACTCACTTCATAGGTTTTTGCGAACATGCCCCTCTTCATGTAAAAAAGGCGGTTTCTTTGGTAGCACTTGATTAGTCCCCGATTCTTTGGTAGCGTATTCAACGAGTCCCAGTTTTCTCGTGTAGTTTTGCAGCCGGTAACAGGGTCGTACGCGTTGAGTCGGACTGAGTCGCAAGTCCCCAATCGTTGGTAGCATCTTCAACGAGTCCCCGGTTTTCTCGTGTAGTTTTTGCAGCCCAGTAGCCGGTCGTCTGGTAGTTGAGTTGGATCGAGTCGCCTTCCCTACCATCTTGACATCGGGTCGAAGAACGAGATCGTGATCGACATTGTAGCCGATAGATCAATCCTCCCGCTGTGGTCGCCAATTGTTTATGGGTAAAATCGTTCTCGCTGATTTCGATAATTTCGGTGGGTGAGTGAGAAACTGGTTCAAACCCTAAACAAATGTCTTTGCACGTGAGCACTTTATAGATTCGAGAGATCAATCTGTACAAGTCAGGCCCTAAACCAAGAAATGGCCATTTCGGACTTGCTTCGGTCACAAAGTGGAGGAGAAGGTTGATTTGGGGAGGGAAGCAAAGAAAGGTGTTGAGGAGAGTAGTATCTCGACTTGTATCGAGGAAAGTGAAAGCTTAGGAAGCTTGCAAGAGATGGAAGCTTTTGGGAGAGCTTGCAAAGTTGCCTTTCTGAGAGTGTGGTATTTTTCTCCTGACCGAGACATGTTGTCTAGTGGAAATAGGTAAGACCTATTTATACAAGTCGAGATTTGAAACATTTTCCGACCTCATGAAGGAAGAGAGTAAAGGGTGAAATAATGGGAGGAGGTGGTAACCGCATGGTGTTAATGGGTGAAAACGTTTTCACCATTATTTCCTCTTTTATTTGACCGCTTTATTCCTTTTCACGCTTTCTTAATGTGAGCGTAGTGTACGCTGCATCTTTGTGACCGCCAAACCAAAACCCTAGAAAGCATCCCCAGTTTGTGTTGATGTCTCAGTGTTGGTTGCATCTTGCGTGCAAGTGGTGCTGCTAGGGACGCATGTGGCATGTGCCAATGGCATGTGCGGAATGCCTTCGTTGCGAGTTGCACCTCGGCGTAAGTGGTAATGCCGGATCTGCTAGTGGCGTGTGTGGCATGTGCCAGCGGCATGTGCCAGCGGCATGTGCCAATGGCATGTGCGGAATGCCTGGTGGTAGGTTGCACGGTTTGCAAGTTAGGCTACCAGCGTGTGTGTTTGGCATGTGCGGAATGCCTTGGGGCGCGTGTGGCATGTGCCAATGGCATGTGCGGAATGCCTTGGTGGTAGGTTGCACGGTTTGCAAGTTAGGCTACCAGCGTGTGTGTTTGAAATGTGCCAATGGCATGTGCGGAATGCCTTGGTGGTAGGTTGCACTGGTTTGCAAGTTAGGCTACCCGCGTGTGTGTGTGGCATGTGCCAATGGCATGTACGGCCATGTTAACCTAGTTGCAATTCTTGCAAGCCTAGGGTATTATATTTAGCGTGGGCCAAAGGCATAGCGGCTTGGAAATATGCCTGCGATACGTGTTGGCATGTGCCAATGGCACGTACGGCCATGTTGACCTAGTTGCAAGTCTTGCAAGCTTAGGCGCTATATTTGGCGTGGGCTAAAGGCATAGCGGCTTGGAAATATGGCTGCAATACGTGTTGGCATGTGCCAATGGCACGTGCGGCCATGTTGACCTAGTTGCAAGTCTTGCAAGCCTAGGGCACTATATTTGGCGTGGGTCAATGGCATAGCGTCTTGGAAATATGGCCTGCGATACGTGTTGGCATGTGCCAATGGCACGTACGGCCATGTTGACCTAGTTGCAAGTCTTGCAAGCCTAGGCGCTATATTTGGCGTGGGCCGGGCATAGCGGCTTGGAAATATGGCCTGCGATACGTGTTGGCATGTGCCAATGGCACGTCAGCCATGTTGACCTAGTTGCAAGTCTTGCAAGCCTAGGGCACTATATTTGGCGTGGGTCAAAGGCATAGCGGCTTGGAAATATGGCTGCGATACGTGTTGGCATGTGCCAATGGCACGTACGGCCATGTTGACCTAGTTGCAAGTCTTGCAAGCTTAGGCGCTATATTTGGCGTGGGCTAAAGGCATAGCGGCTTGGAAATATGGCTGCGATACGTGTTGGCATGTGCCAATGGCACGTCGTCCATGTTGACCTAGTTGCAAGTCTTGCAAGCCTAGGTATTTATATTTGGCGTGGGCCAAAGGCATGGCGGCTTGGAAATATGGCCTGCGATACGTGTTGGCATGTGGCAATGGCACGTACGGCCATGTTGACCTAGTTGCAAGTCTTGCAAGCCTAGGGCGCTATATTTGGCGTGGGTAGGAGGCATAGCGGCTTGGAAATATGGCTGCGATACGTGTTGGCATGTGCCAATGGCACGTGCGGCCATGTTGACCTAGTTGCAAGTCTGCAAGCCTAGGGCACTATATTTGGCGTGGGTCAAAGGCATAGCGGCTTGGAAATATGGCTGCGATACGTGTTGGCATGTGCCAATGGCACGTGACGTCCATGTTGACCTAGTTGCAAGTCTTGCAAGCCTAGGGCATTATATTTGGCGTGGGTCAAAGGCATAGCGGCTTGGAAATATGGCTGCGATACGTGTTGGCATGTGCCAATGGCACGTACGGCCATGTTGACCTAGTTGCAAGTCTTGCAAGCTTAGGGCGCTATATTTGGCGTGGGCTAAAGGCATAGCGGCTTGGAAATATGGCTGCGATACGTGTTGGCATGTGCCAATGGCACGTACGGCCATGTTGACCTAGTTGCAAGTCTTGCAAGCCTAGGGCGCTATATTTGGCGTGGGCCAAAGGCATAGCGGCTTGGAAATATGGCTGCGATACGTGTTGGCATGTGCCAATGGCACGTGCGGCCATGTTGACCTAGTTGCAAGTCTTGCAAGCCTAGGGCGCTATATTTGGCGTGGGCCGAGAGGCATAGCGGCTTGGAAATATGGCTGCGATACGTGTTGGCATGTGCCAATGGCACGACGGCCATGTTGACCTAGTTGCAAGTCTTGCAAGCCTAGGGCGCTATATTTGGCGTGGGCCAGAGGCATAGCGGCTTGGAAATATGGCCTGCGATACGTGTTGGCATGTGCCAATGGCACGTACGGCCATGTTGACCTAGTTGCAAGTCTTGCAAGCCTAGGGCGCTATATTTGGCGTGGGCGAGGCATAGCGGCTTGGAAATATGGCTGCGATACGTGTTGGCATGTGCCAATGGCACGTCGGCCATGTTGACCTAGTTGCAAGTCTTGCAAGCCTAGGGCGCTATATTTGGCGTGGGCCAAAGGCATAGCGGCTTGGAAATATGGCCTTGTTTCCATGGTGCGGTCTGGTGCGGCTTGGTTTGGCATTGTTGCCATGGTGCGCAGATATCTGACTTGGTTTGGCATTGTTGCCATGGTGCGCAGTGGTATGGCTTGGTTTGGCATTGTTGCCATGGTGCGCAGATATGCGGCTTGGTTTGGCATTGTTGCCATGGCGCGTGAGATGCGGCTTGGTTTGGCATTGTTGCCATGGTGCTTGTGATATGCGGCTTGGTTTGGCATTGTTACCATGGTGCGCAGGGTGCGGCTTGGTTTGGGATTGTTGCCATGGTGCGCAGTATGCGGCTTGGTTTGGCATTGTTGCCATGGTGCGCAGTATGCGGCTTGGTTTGGCATTGTTGCCATGGTGCGCAGTATGCGGCTTGGTTTGGCATTGTTGCCATGGTGCGCGGTGCGGCTTGGTTTTGGAATTAGGGTTCTGTGTTGAAAACCCTAATCTGGTATTTTGAAAAAATACCCCTATTAATTGTTTACACTTGAGTTAAATGCTCTTAGTTAATGTGTTGCTTGGTAACACTAGGTCATGGGGTTTTACGATTTTACCCCTTGTCTAAAAACCACCATCAACCGAAGTATATAGTGATTCTTCCAAAAAAGAAAATCTTTCATGTCGGTGATGGTGTTAGTAGGAGTGGTGGTAGTTCTGTACAACTTGTATCATCAATTGATTCTCTTCCTAAACTTTATATTAACAATCCATTAACACCCGACACCACCACCATTATGATCATCATCAGCAAGATCAAATCAAAACTCGTTACCATCTTTCCTCTAGACATACTTCTATAAAACCCATCTTATTCGATTCCAAGACCTGAGACTAGTAATTTTGATAATTGATTTTTAAATTCAAAAAGAGTTTGTATCTGTTGTGTTCTTATTTGTGGTTCTTTTGATTTAGTGACTAGGTTTGAGCTTTAATTTGAATTACTTGCTATTGTTCTTTTGTTAAATCAATATGAAAAGGGCAATGATTGGATTCTACAGGTTCTTGTTTATTGGACGTAATTTGTTGTTAATCGATTGTTAGACTTATAGGTAATACCAATCCATAACACATATAGCAAGGGTGTGATTTAATTAAGAATTTAATGATCTGGGTTTGAGCTTTGAACGTATTGTCATGGAGGTGTCTGGTGGGAGGCGAAGAAATTAGGGGAAGGATAAGAAGGGGGAAATAAATTAGTAGAGAAAGAATAAATAAATAATAAAGATAGGAAAAAAAGAAACATTACACGTCACAAAAAAAACATAGCATATTTGACCAACTAAGCTTGCCAGGTCATGCCGAGTGCTAAATAGAGCTGTATAAAGAGTGGCAAATAGCATTTCCATGTTTAACAATGATTTAATAAAAAATCTTAAAAAACAGTTGGTTGGATTTATGGATCCTAACATCACTATTGATTTTAGATTTTTTATACGGTTTGGACGTGCTTTTGCTCCAACCAAGACCGTTTAAACAAGAAAAAGTATTTAACCGCTCACTATTTGCTAAGTAGTTTCAGAATCTTCAAAAAGAGTAAAATGGGAAAAATAGATCAGTAGAGAAGGAAAGTCGACCGGGTGGGACAGTGAGTACCCGCTACACAGTAGTGGGAAAATTAAGTTGTGTGATGTGTGGAGTTAACGAGAGAAAAGGAAAAAGTTTTGAGTTCAAATAGTGAATTCGAAGATCATCACAGGCCAGTGGATGTTGCAGATATGACATCATGACTTAACCACTGTTATGAACTTATGTCATATCTGCAACATCCAACGACTGTGATGTCATATCTATAACATCCAACGACTGTGATGCTGCGAATTCTTTTTTGAACTCGCATTGCGAGTTCAAAATTTTTTCCCGAGAGAAAAGCTGTAAGTGGAATAAGGTACATGGGAAAGTGTGAAAGTTTTCTCAGGCGAACAAGGTCGTGTCTTTTAAGTGTGCTGTGAACATAAAGTTTTATGTGCGACAAAAATGTAGTTGCATCTTTTCTGATGACTATATCCAAGTAAATCTAAAGGCTATAAAATTACTAACATTCAAGATTTAAAGATAAGCAAGATGGAAAGAACATGAAAAGTAAAGATTGACACAAGCATATAACGTGGTTTGGCCATGAAGACCTACGTCCACGGGAAAGAAGATGTTTTCTTTATTGATTAAGGTCTTACCCTTGAAAGAGTTACAAATATCACTTAGATTTCTCACTCTCTCCTTATCTAGATCTCTCTCGGGGAATTCTCTGTAGAAAGACCATCTAAGATTACATGTCCATTTCCTTCTACATGGACTGGTATTTATATGCAAATTAGACTCGTGAAGGCCTGGTCTCGCCGAGCTGGTGGAGCCATCGTACATCTTCTCATTACTTCGGAGTTCTATACTATCCCTCATGATGACTTGCTCGGTTTTCCTTCCGAGTTCTCTCGCCCTGTACGTCATCGCGCTGCTCTTCCTTGGGGAACCTCGTGCTGCATCATCCTTGGGTCATAGTATAGATCGCCCGAGCCTTCCCGATCACGATGTAGATTCGTCCACGCCTCCTCTCGATACTTCATTAAATGCGGTCCTTATTTTTAGACTTGACCGTGCAGTCGATTAGACCACTCCTCACACGCGTCATTCATGTAACGTTGTAGCAGGCGTCTCGATTCAGATGAAATCACTATATTAGAATATGATTCGATGCTTCTATCTCATCACGTTATCATGAAACCATCCCTTGAGATGTTGACACGTGGCCATCGGGTAATTTACCCTCACAGAAAATCTAAGCCTTCTTCTCGTAATATCCATTTTCTTCCCTCTGGTGATCTTGGTATCCCCATATCGAAACTCCACCGCCGTTCCAGGACATAATATCCACAATTTAAATTCAGATGGAGATGGGACTCCATATTCTTTTGCAGCTAGCAATATTCATACACCTCTACCCAGCTGCCGCAACACTTTATATCCCCATCACTGTTTCACTTCTCTTATTCATTGATTAGCCACAACAAAATAAATACAGTACAAAATGTACTGGAAGACGTCTAGAAGAGTAGTTCCAGAATTTGTCATGTCATCTATATGGCACATTAAAGTGATTGTGATTAAATCTCAGTGGTGAACCTAGCATTATCGTAATGCAAATGCACATTTACATTTTACCGGCAATGAAACACGTAACATTCAAGTGATTAATTTACAAAACCAAACAGTTCAAAATGTCAAGATTGCTAATACGGGTACTGAATTTCTAGGGGTATACCGATTTACATATAAGACAAAAAAAAAAAACTGTTGCCTTTAAGTTGGTACACCCCCAAACAAATTGGCACCCCTATTAGCAACCTTGCAAAATGTTCATGCCCCATCAATTCATCATGTAGACCCATTGAATGAGGCAAAGCTGTGTTTCCTAAAACGTCTAGACCAATTAACTTAACTTTTGACCCAATTGACACCAAGAGTCATTAATCAATTGGCGTATCCCAAAAGTAAAAAAAAAGTCGCGTCTTTGAATTGAAAGCTTACTTACTGGTTTTAGCTAACAATAAACTGGTCGGTTTCCATGCAAAGCTTACTCCACAACCAAGTCAATGTAAAGAACAACAATAAAGTGACAAGAATAAAAGTAATTAATTACTTTATTATGCTACTTGAAAATAATTAAGTCTTGAAACACCAGATTCTTTCAGATACAAGTCTCCATTGTTAAGCGTGATTCTAGACGGACCAGAGCAATACTCCGAGAAAAAGATCCACCTATGATTAGGAAGCGATTTTATTTTTCTCCTAAAAAGTTTGGTATTGGTGATTTTCAAATTCTGTATCATAGATATTTTGACCTAGCGATTTTACTACTGTACTAGACTGTCACCGTTAAAAATTTACATACCATTAGGTGATGCTATCAATAGATAAATAACCTCGTTTGGTTGGGGCCATGAATATTAATTGGGGCCTTGATATTTTATTTGCACACCAAATTTTTTAGGGGCGAATTAAACCGATTGTGAAAATATTATTTTACCCTTCACTAAAAATAAATCTTAAAAACCTATTAACCCTTAATCCTAAGCCCCAATTCATTTCTAGTTCTAAACAAAAAGATCACTCCCTCCCCTCTCACCCTCTCGATTCTTCTCCTCCATTAACGAAAAAATTTATTCACCCGAAAAATTTCAGTTACAGTAAAAGGATCGTCAATTCGACAAGCCTAAACCCTAACGATTTTTCATATGCATGTAAAGACCATAAAAAATCGTTAGGGTATATGATGATCAAGATAAAGACCATATTTCTGGTTTTCATATTTTTTACCCTAGATTATAGTCGTTAATATAATATGGAAACCTATGACGATCCTCTATGGACGACCCTTTTTAAACATCAACGACCCCGAGGTGAAAAACAAAAACGACCTCTCTATCCCAAAATTTTCAGAGTCGTCTTGGTATAGACACACACAATAACGACTCTTTGTGACCCAAGCTAAGAGTCGTTAGGGTATATCATATTACCCTGACGATTTTTCATAACCTGGAAAAGTTGCAGGTTTGAGTTGTCATTTTTGGTGTCAATACATTGACGACTTTATAGAGTCGTTGGGGTATACATCCCTCGACATTGACGACATTTTCTCTGTGTTGTGACATATATCCAATCCATGGGAGAATTTAAGATAATCTAACCATCAACACAATCATCTTTGTTATTTGAACCTTCTCCAACATCATTTCCCCTACTTGAATTACTCATTTCTAAAAACCCAAGTTTTCCTCTAAAACCTCCTATTTTTCTTCTAAACTCACAAAAAAAAAAAAAAAAAAAAAAAAATCTGAAATCTGATTTTAATCTAACATCATCTAACCATATTAACTAAATTAACTTTATTAAGTTTTAATACTAATCATTCAGGTGCAGTTTAGGTATTTAGAAAAATTACTAAGGGGTGACCCAAATTAGGTTTGGATGACCTTTTTTATCCTCTAATGGGAGGCCTCCAATTAATATCCATGGCCTCAAACGAGGATAAATAACTTTACTACTATGCAAAATTTTATCAGAGTAAACTAGGTATCACCGGGGCCTTACGGCCCCGACTCAACCTCCCGTGATAGTCTTCAGTTTACATACATTAGAACATACTACAAAAACAATATCTATCCCTGATTAGTTTTAAAACCAATCATCGCATTAACGCCGCGTAACAATAGAAAGTCCGTAGTTTATGCACCAGCATTGTGTTGTGGGCATGATCCTATTAAGCATCAAGGAACAAAAAAAAAGTAGAGTGGTCAAGCAATTACTCAGTCAGGAATAAAAAAGCAAAAATTGTGTAGATGAGGTTTAGGTCACAGGATACAAAATCCTGAGATGGGAGAGCAAATAACTCAAAAGAACTTGTACATTTCAAATTTCCAGTTCTGCATTCAAATATACCTTTATCCACCAAGTGTGTTATTTTTTCGTAAAATAATTTGGTATCCATGCTGGCATATGAATTAACCGATTTTATGGCATGAACACGTGAATCATTCTTATAGAACTATAAAATAAAAAAACATGAACGACTAATCAACAATTGTTCTTCTACATAACCAAAAACCTTTCGAACGTGGTTAAAAGCGGGATGGACTCCGACGTGAATCGAACACGTAACCTTCCGACATGGAGTCAAATGCGCTACCATTGCTTACGAGATCCGTAGTTTAAAATACTTGTCTTCGTATGGGACAGAAAAGGACATACCTTTAGAGCTAGTCTTCCAACTTTTTATCATTCCTAATTGTATTTACCACGAATATGAATTCTACTTATAAGATCCCAACTAATACCCCAGATCTATTAACTCGTATGGCTATAAACATATGCTCATGCACAACTTCCATAACAATTTGAGCAAATCGGAGAGGGGTAATCAAGATTTTGTCCAGAGATCATTCGAGCTCGGGAATTATATTTGTGAGAAAACCTCGGCAATTAAAAGAAAACCCGGCTATGGACTATAAGGTATAAGTATTCCTACATTACTCTTCCCAAATAAAGCCCGTAACTATTATCATCCCGCTGGTATAATGTATCCATAGCATCTCGACATTTCTCAATAGCAAACACGCGATTATAGTTATTTTAGCAAACTTATTTAAATAAAAACTGTAAAAACATGGGGATTGGAGAAGCTAATGTCCTTCTTGAAGATACAGGCCAGTGTAAGTGCAACTAAAGAAAACAAATGTAAAAACATGGTGATTGAAACACCGTACCTTTGAATCCATCCGTAGGAAAAGTGGAGAAGTTAATATCCTTGTTGAAAATGCAAGCCAGTGTAACTGCAAATAAAGAAAAAAAAATAATGTGTATTAACTATTAAGTATAATGGCTTACCCAACGAATTCTTGATTTTCTTCACTTCAAGGTTTTCCTAGCATTTTAATTGCTTTATTCGAGATAGTCCTCACATTTCCTTACACATTGGCATGTGCTAAATCTGTACCCATAACTAAACTACCTCTATTGCATTGCTTCATATGCACATGACTCCCACAGTCTCTTGCTGTCAAGACAAACTCGATTGATCTTTATTGGAAGTTGAAAAATGGAAATCTCTATAATAACCTTAAATAAGGTGCAAATAAGATAATTTGAAATTGAAGTTGGTGGTATTTACATTATTACTGAGCATGAACACATTCAAGCAGGTGACATTTTGTGCACGTGAAGCAATTACCCACTTTGCGGGAATGAAAAAGCATAAGTTGTGCAACAACGATGAGATAAATGTCCCGGAATGCAAAATATGTAGAAACTAATACATGTACCTCATAAATTTCCAAGTCCACCTTCAAATATAAGCTGTTTAACAGGATAAGACACAATAACCATCAATTTTAGTACACCAAAATAAAACTAAACAAACAAAATCCAAATTGTAAAAAGAAATAGATGTCCTGCTAGTTTGAATACTTCAACCACCTAGGTCCACAATTTAAGAGGTAGTGTGAGAAAAGAATTAGGCTATCGCATTGCAGAGAAGAGTAGCCTTAGCTCAACTAAATAACTAAAAATGGAGAAGGTCAACAAACCACACAACCACTATATTTATGTAAAGATTTTAAAATTAATTAGGCCTTTAAGGGTCAACAGAGAAAGTAGTGGAAACAAGTGAAAGAGATCACTTACTTGTGCAAATTTATGAATACTTCCTCGTACACTACATTGAATATATTCTTTGGAACGATGTCGTACTTGAGACTAAAAAACATAGTGTTGTCCAAAATGATTAATTAGGCTTGAAAGATCTTAATTAGGCAATTAGCAGCTTCTTGTGTAGGATTGGTGGCGCCACTATTGGTCTCTGGTTGGGGAAGTACAAAACATATGTCAATATTGAGATCTTTGGAAGTTTAGTACTTTCTCACTTGATCTAGAGCTTGTTATAATGGGGCATTGTTACTACTATCTGCTTGTCTCCTGCACATTGAAGTTTTAACTAACCATAGGTAGAGGCAATGTTTTCCAAGTTAATAAAACATTGTCTTTCAAATAGAAACAACAAAGCTAAGTAATGGGAAACTAAACTTTATGCATTATCGCTGGTCTACTTGTCTCTTAGGCTAAGATAATGGCCAACAATAACAATCCTTGTACTAACTTAAAATTTAGCAAATCATTGATATAATTCCATTTACGGATACAAAGGTCGGGAAAATAAATGCAAAACACATAATGGTCTATAATAGAAATGGAACCCATGATTAATTTGGTCTGAAACAACATAAATCTAAATTCGCCATTTCAACTAACATCATGAGCAAATACAAAGTAATTTACTTGAAGGTTAAACAAAATATGACATACCGCACCAAGGAATGGCTTTGAAAGCACACAAACCATTCAGTGATCGGGATCTGTTGTCAGCCTATTACACAACAAAGCAAAGCTGAGGATATATAAAAAAAAAAGAGGTGTTTCATCATACAAATCAACTTCTGTAAGGATTTGTAAAGTAGTTCTACGAATATAGGTGAAATTCAGACCTAACTTAACTATTTTCATCATTGCCAAAGTTGAAAACCTGGATAGCAAAGTAATTTAGCCACATATAGGGGAAAAAAGAAAGTCGTCTAAAACGTCATATCTTAAACATCTTTTATATTCTATTTATTAGCAAAAAAAAAAAACATCTTTTATCTTTTGCTCTCTAAGAATAGTAATTTGTGCTTTTGTGGCATGTATAGTTAGTATCTTTTTTTTGTGTGATATCCATGCAAAAAAGAAGGGGATTCAATTAGCAAGAGTGGTGGACTAACCCACATTCTCTCTTATCATGTAACCTTAACATTCTGATTTTCATCAGAGGTCATGAATAATAATCTTTAAAAAAAATTCTAGGCAATAATCATAGAAGGAATCAGAAAAAAACTTTAACATAAAGTTAGATGGAGTCCATCTATGACTTATAAGCGACCCAGTTACTTATATCAACATTTCATGGATTGAGAACATTCGTAATAAAGATTAAGAATTGCAGTGCCTTGTACTCTTGTCTACCAAATTTTATATTCTGAAAAATAAGCATACTCCTAAATTTTGAACACCCAGCAAGTTATTATCATAACAACAATTTTTATTTTCATCATAATTTCGGTTTGTTGGGATTCATCTTTTCAAATAAATACCATCGATCAAAGGTCAAGAAAAAGAAAGATGATGCCAATAAAAACATCACAAATATGACCACTAAATAATATTCACACAAACTATTTTGGAACCTGGAAAAAAGCCTGAGCTTCACTAACCTTCACCAATCGAACTCTTGCCCAGTGATGAGCACGAAAGTGCGACGCATTTTCACCCATAAATACATTAGCTAGGGCCTCATTTTATCACTAATAAACTTGTTTGTAGGTGTTTTTTGCGAAATAAGCTCTTATGAAGAAAGTTTGCTCAAAAGAAGTGGTATTTGATCCTAGAAAAGTACTAAAGGCACCCCAATCTTGGATAAGGGCACCCCCAGAAATGTAATAAAGGCACCCGGAGGAGTTGATAAAGGCACCTAGGAGTTTTCACTATTTACTGCCCAAAAAATTACTCTTTGTACCCCATAATTACTATTCGCACCCCAGAATTGCTATTTATACCCCAGATTGCTAAAGGGACACCAACAGGATAGGGGGCAGTCATCTTCATTTGAAATTTGATTTTTGGCGGGAAAATGGGTGCAGATTTAGGGTTTAAGTTTTGATCGGGATTTAAAGAGACTAAAGGGCTGAAATTAAATGGGTTTATTGTAATTGATCTAACAGACTGGTAATGGGTTCCGTTTCGATCAAAATTGGCTGTAACGTCAAGATTTGAAGAAAACATGAAAACTGGTTTTGGCGGGAAAAGTTATGTTCTTCACGGCAGAATTAGGGTTTGGTGTTTCAAGGTGTTGGAGGTAGATTCAATTCTTTGGATTCGGTTTGGATGGGCTGTTTTGGATTAACGGGCTTGGTATAGCTCGTTGAATCGACGGAATTTGGTTAGAACAACAGTTTGAAGCAAATCGGGGTTGAGCTTTACACGGGTTTTTGTTAACACTTCCGTGTTTTCGGTGTGATTTCCGGTGTTTGAAGTGTGTCTAACTCGGTCAAGGGATGTGCGATGAGTTTGGAGAGATTTAAGATGGATTAATCGCGTGGAAGCTAAATCAGGGAAGATATTCCCATGGAAATAAAAACCGAATATTCTTGATTGATTGCGAGGATTTGGGATTAATGACGAGATATTCTTAGGCCTGTGGAGTATAAAAGGGTATCTGGTGTCGAAAGGAAGGATATTGAGAGTTGGGAGCGGTTCAAGAGCCGTGAGATCATCTAGAGTGATTCTGATAAAGGCAGAAAAGAAGAAGATTGAAGAACACGAAGAACAGACCCTCCAAGACAAGTCGTAAAAACGCGCCGTTGACGCGGAAAAGATAAGACTGTCATTCTGCGACAGTTCACTATTATTCTTTCGTAAGAGTGGGTTTGCAACGCTTATAAACGTTGCAAATTCCCGGTTTATTGTATTTTCTCTTCTTTTCTTCATTGTAAACACCATTTGGACAATAAAAATGAATTTTGAGTGTGTCTACATCATGAGTAGCTAAGCCCCTACAATCGGGTCGACGGAGGAAGCCGAATTTCATACGTGGGTAATTTATTCTATTTTCTATTTGACTTTTGCACTAATTTATAATGGAATTATGATTTGATAAAATTAGTTGTGATTCAATTAGATAGGTTATGCTTTGAATTAAGATAATCTATGCTTAGGGGATACAATTAATGTTTTGAAGATCTACTTTGGCAAAACAAGAGTTGATGTTTTATTTATTCACTGAGCGATAATTGTTGAGAATGAATAATGAACCTCGTGTTGTGAATTCGGTGGAATCTAAGACCCAGTGACTCTCTTTTATTATTATTTTATTTAGACCTTTTAATTTAATCTTAACAACATCCGATAACGAATCTTATATTACTACTACGGAAATTAAGAAAAATCTTAAATCATTTTGGCGCCGTTGCGACGCGGATTTGTTTTTAGATTAATTTTTAGGTTTATTTTTTTTTTTTTTTTTTTTTTTTTGTACAGTATTTTCTTTTTTCCTTTTTATGCGTTTCTTTTTGTATTTGTGAATTTTTGAGGATGATGACTTCTTCGGAGGCGTCACTCTGATGTGTTGGCGAGAATATATGCGTAGAAATTCAAATTATCGGGCAACTTCATCGGAGATGGCGCTTGCTTGAATATAGCGTAGGCAATGGTATGGAGTTTCTGCTCCACTTGAGGTAAGTGAAGAATCACATCAAACTATATATGAGAAGTATTACAAACACACACCGCCTAGTTTGGAACAAAGATTGAGAATTCTAGAATGCCAAGATTATTTAATGATGATGATGATGATGATGATCGGTCTTATAGTGACTCTACATCTGACAGACGTATAGATGACCACTGTGGATGATTGTGTGGATGATTCGCCTAATTCCATAGATGAATCTACCTCACAAGATCATTCACCCGACTTAGAGGTTGTTTCTAGACCACTAGACTTCCAAAAGTTGCCTAATTTAGGGTTAGAATTGTGTGCTTCTAAAGTATTGTTGGATTACTTTGCATCTAAAGTACCGGAGAATTTGCCTATTTCTAATACCATACATGAGCCGAGTTGAAATTTTCCCAGAATCCCCATACTTTGTTCTTTACGCACTTCCATGTGCAGTAAAAACTTAGTTTAGGGTAAATTTTGTTTTTAAAGCGGTTTCGAGTGTCCCCATTTTTTCATAAAATAATTGTGAAGTCTGTCATGTGTATACATTGTATTTTGGAGTCGATCCCCAAGTTTTGAGGTTATTAGTGTATGGGGATCCATTTTTGTACAGTCAGTAGGTATAATTATTTATTTATGTTTGTTTACTTTTGTTTATTTTATTTTTAATTTCCCATCTTAAATTTTCGTTGGATGACTCAATTACATTGAGGACAATGTAATATTTAAGTGTGGGGGAGTGGTTAACTTTTTACTTTACTTTTTTCAGGAACCAGCTGTTGAGCGGGTTAAAAAAAGTAAAGTAAAAAGTTAACCACTCCCCCACACTTAAATATTACATTGTCCTCAATGTAATTGAGTCATCCAACGTAAAATTTAAGATGGGAAATTAAAAATAAAATAAACAAAAGTAAACAAACATAAATAAATAATTATACACTGGATCGTAAAAATGGATCCCCATACACTAATAACTCTGAAAACTTGGGGATCTTTCAAAATACAATGTATAATACACATGACAGCTTCACAATTATTTTATGAAAAAATGGGGACAAAACTGTCGAAAACAAAATTTACCCCTAAACAGTTTTTCTTTGCGCATGGAAGTGCGTAAAGAACAAAGTATGGGGATTCTGGGAAATTTCAACCGGCTCATGTATGGTATTAGAAATAGGCAAATTCTCCGGTACTTAGATGCAAAGTAATCCAACAATACTTTAGAAGCACACAATTCTAACCCTAAATTAGCAACTTTTGAAGTCTAGTGGTCTAGAAACAACCTCTAAGTCGGGTGAATGATCTTGTGAGGTAGATTCATCTATGAATTAGGCGAATCATCCACACAATCATCCAGTGGTCATCTATGGCCATTTGGGGACAGAGTCACTATAAGACCGATCATCATCATCATCATCGTTAAATAATCTTTGGCATTCTAGAATTCTCAATCTTTGTTCCAAACTTAGGCGTGTGTGTTTGTAATACTTCTCATATATAGTTTGATGTGATTCTTCATTTACTCAAGTGGAGCAAACTCCATACCATTGCCTACGCTATATTCCGAAGAAGCGTCATCTACGATGAAGTTGCTCGATAATTTGAATTTTACGCATATATTCCACGTCATTACGGCGACGTCTCCTCGAAGGAAGTCATCATCCTCAAAAAATTCCTGAAAATAAATACAAAAAGAAACGCATAAAAAGGAAAAAGAAAAAATACAAAAAAAAAAAAAAAAAAAAAAAAAATAAACCTAAAAATTAATCTAAAAACAAATCCGCGTCGCAACGGCGCCAAAATGATGTGACTCAATAATGTTGTAGAAAGTGGTAGTAGGGTTGTCGTTCACTCGGACTTGACGAGATTGATTTTAAGAATTAATAAAAAGAAAATAACAGAAAATATATACAAAAATTGTCACAGACGGAGAGATGTCTTTGGGACTCGGGATTCGGCCAAACTCATAACAAAAGGTTCAATTTATTCATTCTCAACAATTATCGCTCAGTGAATAAATAAAATATCAACTCTTGTTTTGCCAAAGTAGATCTTCAAAACATTAATTGTATCCCCTAAGCATAGATTATCTTAATTCAAAGCATAACATATCTAATTGAATCACAACTAATTTTATCAAATCATAATTCTATTATAAATTAGTGCAAAAGTCAAATAGAGAATTAATTAAAATTACCCATGTATGAAATTTGTCTTCCTCCGTCGTCCAGGTGATGGGTTCTAGCTCATCAAGGTGTAAACACGCTCAAAAATCATTATTAATGCTCAAAAATGGTTTACAAATGATGAACAAGGGAGAAAAGATGAAAAGCCCGATTTATATGATTTTAATTGTTACAAAACGGATTTATTACGAGAGCGATAGAAACAAGCTCTTTTGTAAAAACGCGTAGCATATAAATCTGCCCAAAATAAGTCCCTTCGTATTGCGGCCACGGCTAAGGGTCTCGAATCTTTTTTAGAAGAGCAGGCTGTCCTAGAGAGTCTGTTCTTCACGTTCTTAGTGCAGCAGCAGCGGTGACGAGACGGATTACGCAACTTTGATTTTCTTGCTCTTCTCGCGTTCCTTTTTCTCCCAAACTCTCCGTATTTGTTCTATGATATATCCCCCACTATTTATAACCCAATGACCTCGAAATATATCGCCATAACGTCGAGGATAATTCTCAATATCTTCACGGCTGTTTTAGGAAATAATCTTGATTTTGATTTCTCCACGCGTTTTAAAGCCTCCAAATTGCTATATTTAACTCCTTCACACTCCATAGAGTTGTTAGGATCTTCAGTGCGTGCAAACACCTCTCGTTGCTCGCGAAATATCGTGAAAATTTCCTCCGCGTGCGCTTTGACGATTTCCTTCTCGCGTTCCGGTTCAAACTGGATCGAAACCAACTCCTATATCACCCCGTCTAGCCCATATGAGAGTACCCAATCAATTCCGGCCCCTTTAGTCTCACGGGAAGAGCTCCAAATCCGCAACTAATTCCCGCCCGTGAAACTAAGCCTTTCCGCCAATTTTGAGTTTTGAAATGGAGAAGATGAAGTCCCCCTATCCCTGTTGCAGGGTGCGAATAGCGAGGTGCCTCCTTGGGGTGCCCCTTAGCAATTAGGTTACCCCTTATCCAAAGACGAGAGTCCGAATAACACTTGTCCTCCGGAGGTGCTCAGGAGCAACTTTTCGAGTGAATTTTCCAAAAATATTTATTTCCAAAAATACCTAAAAATACATAAAAAACACAATATTAGTACAAAAAAATCGAGTTCCAACAATAGAGACAATGAGGACAATTCGAGACACAAAAATGTGTCTATCAAACACCCCCAAACCTATTATTTGCTAGTCCTCGAGCAAATTTATTCTAGAAAATAAAAACATTTGAACCCCTAGGTGGCCCTAGAGGCGGAGTGTTGTCTCAGGAGGGTTTACCGGAGGTGTACCCACAAAACCTTTACTCAGGACCCTAGCTATCTGGCACTTAACCTTGGAAGGCACTAAAAATCTCCTTGGTTGGCATACTTATTGACTAGGGGAGGAAGTACCCCCGATGCGAAATTCCAATTCTTTGTACACGAGTTTGCACTCAAGCATACTAAAATTCATATAAAGTGACAGAGCTCTACTCAGATAGTTGCACTATGGACATCAATACCCGGAGTCAAAACTAATCACATGGATAGATCAAGAAGATGGATATAGAGAAAAACATAGATGGTTTTGATGTTTACTAAGTGATCGGTGTTTCCCATATCTCTGTCAGAAGGCCTCGCCAAAATGAACCTATCTAATGGTTTGAGATACTAGTCGACTAATATCAACACACTGGCATATACAAAGGGAACCAAAGTGGTGAAAATCCTAACTCTAGGTCAACTTTGTTTGGCATATACAAGGGTTCCGGTGGTCGACTTTATTGAATTTATTAGATTGTCCGATGGTCTCGGTCTCGATTTCATTTCATTTTTTTTTTTTTTTTTTTTTTTTTTTTCATTTTTTTTTTTTTTTTTTTTTTTTTTTTTTTTTTTTTTTTTCACTTTTTTTCACTTTTTTTTTTTTTTTTTTTTTTGTATCTCAATCACTCTAATTCACCCTAGCATTGGTAACAACTTGATTCGTGGGCCCCACCTAATCACTTAGAGAAACATAGTTTAAAAACGAAACAAAATAAAAATAGAAGTGAAAAGGACTCAACGAGATTGGTGAAACTATCATGTTATTTCTAACACCTGAACTACGTGCTTTTATGAATAGACTCTTTAGATGTTGCCATCTAATCAGATTGGTTCCTCAACTCCTACAACCAAAATGCTTCCATCCACTTAGATTGGTTAGTGCCATCCTTAATACGCATAAATTTCTAGGCTCTGGAGTTTATTTATTGCAACTAACAAAAAGTTTCTCCCATACCCCCAAACTTAAATCTAACATTGTCCTCAATGTTCTAAAGATGAAATTAAAAGCATGAACAATGAGAAACTGTCACCACTTGAAGAGTAAGGAAAGATATTACCAGTGTTGCAAGAGCATGGGTTACCTCCCAAGAAGTGCTAAGTTTAAAGTCTTGAGCCTGGACATTGGAAAGGATTAGTCACCTCGAAGAATCATATAGCAATAACAAGGAATAATCTGCGGGTCATCTTGATCAAAAAGTGCTAACCACAAGAAGAGGAGAGCTGCATAACAGACCAGGAAGATATCCAACACACCCTTATCTATCTTTTTGTTTAAGACAACTACATCTAGTTGTGGTTCGGGTTCGGAGTTCTATAAAAAGTGCTGGATAAACAGTTTTCATGGGTTGGACTTCTCGAAAGAAGGATTCTTAAGATCGAGGTTGTAGAGTCCGGAAATACTCGGTTAAGAACTTAGAAGCACATAACAATAACTTTGAATAATCGGGGATCCTCTAAGTCAATCGGTTTTGACTTACACAGCTGACCACAATAAGATTGGTGGTCTTCCTTAAGCAAATGTGTCGACCCTAATATCCTAAAGTAATTAGGTTTAGTCTCAAAACTTAATAATTGACACATCTGAAACTTATACGTTCCCACAATTGGAAGGAAGGTTTTGGTGGGAAAACAAAGTCAATCGTGGTATCATAGCCCGGGTTAACCACATCAACCAGAGGATGGGTTTCTAACAACTGGAACTTCTTTATGGACACAACTAGGTTCAGGAAAAAGTGTATGAAGATAATCTTTTAAAATGGTTGAGGCACATATTTCAAGTCCCAAGTTAGGTACCTTTCTAAGAGTTAAGGTACATGGAGAATGATAATCACCCCAAACTTAGAGTTTTCGTGTCTCTAGAAAGACTAGTCACAACTTCCCTAGTTTCAAGGTCATCTAATTCCCGAAAATGGTCAATTGATTCTTCTAAGTCAGTACATCCTCACTCATCTCTACGAGTTCATTTTCTTTTTCTAAGTCTATTGTTTCTAAATCGCTAGACTCAAAATATACTCGTTCCTCTAAACCATCCTTGGCTTCCGTAATCAAAAGGAAATACTACATCGTCTAAAACGGGGTATCTCTAGTCAAATCCTCATCCTTTTGAATAGGTGAATAATTATTAAAATTATTTGGATTTGAACTAGAAATAATATTATCGTTATAAAGCTCAATTGGGGTAACAATTTCCGATCACTATGCCTATTTATTTCAAATTCTTCATCAACACTATCCTCATCATAATCATCATTATAATAATATGAAAATGGTTGAACCTCATCTAGACAAGTAGTGTTACCAATTTTATCCTCATCATCTTGATTATGTAAATAACTATCCTCATTTTCAGGGGTACTATTGGAAACACTAATATTATCTCGAGCAGTTCCGTTCTGGGCCTCTAAAAACTTTCGAATCGACTCGTATGACTTCATTATGGTATCGTGACTCGACTCACATGACTTCTTTAATGTATCGTGACTCGACTCACATGACTTCCTCATTGAATCTAGGAAAGAAATTTCACTCGTTGCATTGCTTTCATCCATAACTAAGTTATTCATTTCTGCAAACTTACGTGTCGTCTCAGCTAACTTACGTGTTGACTCTATTAGAGAGGAATTTTGCTACGAAATTAGGGTGGCGTGTGGATAGTAATTGGGATCACCATGGTATGACCCATAACCTTCAAAAGTTTGGCGTTCCCAACCACTATTCACACTATGGTCATAAAAAAGAGTGATGTCCAAATTGTTCGTTGGATATTCATATTCATTGTGATGGCTATTGTAATACCGGTTTGACATCCTAACGCAAGGGAATTCTACACAAGCACAAACAAAGGTGACTCGACCACGAAAACCCCGATTTCTAGCAAACAAAAAGCATGACGGCTCCACTTAGATTGTTTTCTGATCCGACTTCTAATCCTTGAAAGGTAATTCATTACAATCTGAGCAAACCCCTCGGAATCAATCCGAGTTTAAGTAAGTTGAATAGAGGCGAGGGAAGCTGCGTGGAGCTTTGATACCCAAGGCCTCACCGCATTATAAGGCGGCGCGATCACGCATTCAACCACGAAACCATCATGAACTTCGAAGTATGCTTAAAGAGTAACCAATATTTTTCGAATGACTTTCCTATTAAGCTCGTTACCCTATCGGTCTCGTTTCTATTCAAAATTTTAGGCTTAGGTTCGTGTTTGGTTTCGTTTTCCTAAGGCGGGCAAGAGAAGCGGTGATGAAATCAGAACTCTTATCTTGTATGGCCAGTCCTTGCCCTTTACTAGGAATTTAAAGCGGCCGTTTTCAATACCTCAACATATATGCATACAAAATCATCCGAGAAACGCCGGGGGATTCGCGGGTGTTTAGAATTCTTACCTCCGTTCGGACGGGGGGATGAACCGTTGAAGTCGACTCGGGCCACGACTCTATGTCATGTACGAACCCGAGGCCGAGACGATATCGTATCGTCGTCCTTCCTGTGCGTTTGTATTTAAATAACCCTTCCTTAGGGTTTTAAAAAAAAAAATGTCCAATGTCCAAGTCAAAAAGTAAAAAAAGGAAAGGAAAGTCTAAAAAATAAAAATATCTAAAAAAATAATAAAAATGCCTCTCTTTTTTTTTCTCTCTTTTATAAAATATAAAAAAATCTTCTTCGGGCTCCTTTCGCTTTGTCTTTAACTCCAAATCTTTAAGTATCTACCAAAAACTTTGGCAAATATTTCTTTCGCTCCAAATCCCAAAATCGAAAGGAAGAGACAAAAACCCAAAAACGTAAAGAAGAACAAATAAAAAAAAAAAAAAAACTAAAAGAAAATCTAAAAAAACTCTAGCCTAAAGAGACAATGTAATATTTAAGTGTGGGGGAGTGGTTAACTTTTTACTCTACTTTTTTCAGGAACCAGCTGTTGAGCGGGTCCAAAAAAAAAAAAAAAAAAAAAAAAAAAAAAAATCTTTTCTTTTCATTTTCTTATGACCAGCTGTTGAGCGGGTCTATTCTTTTGTTTTCTTATTATGACCAGCTGTGGAGCGGGTCCAAAAAAAAAAAAAAAAAAAAAAAAAAAAAAATTACTATGGTTATGACCAATTTGTGGAGGCGGGTCTTTTCTTTTCCTTATATATTATGACCAGCTGTGTAGCGGGTCTACAAAAAAAAATATAAAAAACAAAAAAAAAAAAAAAAAAAAAAAAAATTGTGTCGTGTTTTATATGGCATTTGTCATGACCGGTTTGTGTAGCGGGTCTAAATCTCTCTTATTATATGACCGGTGTGTGGCGGGTCAATTTTTTGTTTGCTCGAGGACTAGCAAAATGTAAGTGTGGGGAATTTGATGAGCACGAAAGTGCACGCATTTTCACCCATAAATACATTAGTCAGGGCCTCATTTTATCACTAATAAACTTGTTTTTGTAGGTGTTTTTGCGAAATAAGCTCTTATGAAGAAAGTTTGCTCAAAAGAAGTGGTATTTGATCTAGAAAAGTACTAAAGGCACCCCAATCTTGGATAAGGGCACCCCAGAAATGTAATAAAGGCTAGGAGGAGTTGATAAAGGCACCTAGGAGTTTTCACTATTTACAGCCCAAAAATTACTCTTTGTACCCCATAATTACTATTCGCACCCCTGTGAATTGCTATTTATACCCCCAGTTGCTAAAGGGACACCACAACGTGGATAGGGGCGATCGTCTTCTTCATTTGAAATTTGATTTTTGGCGGGAAAATGGGTGCGATTTAGGGTTTAAGTTTTGATCGGGTTAAAAAAGAGACTAAAGAAATTTGAAATTAAATGGGTTTATTGTAATTGATCTAACAGACTGGTAATGGGTTCCGTTTCGATCAAAATTGGCTAGAACGTCAAGATTTGAAGAAAACATGTGCAATCGGTTTTGGCGGAAAAGTTATGTTCTTCACGGCGAATTAGGGTTTGGTGTTTCAAGGTGTTGGAGGTAGATTCAATTCTTGGATTCGGTTTGGATGGGCTGTTTTGGATTAACGAGGGCTTGGTATAGCTCGTTGAATCGACGGAATTTTGGTTAGAACAATGGGGTTTGAAGCAAATCGGGGGTTGAGCTTTACACGGGTTTTTGTTAACACTTCCGTGTTTTTCGGTGTGATTTCCGGTGTTTGAAGTGTGTCTAACTCGGTCAAGGATGTGCGAAGTGAGTGGAGAGATTTAAGATGGATTAATCGCGTCGGAAGCTAAATCGGGAAGATATTCCCATGGAAATAAAGGAATATTCTTGATTGATTGCGGGGGATTTGGGATTAATGACGAGATATTCTTAGGCACATGGAGTATAAAAGGGTATCGGGTGTCGAAAGGAAGGATATTGAGAGTTGGGAGGTTCTGAGCCGTGAGATCTGCAGAGTGATTCTGCGGCGCGAGAAAGAAGAAGATTGAAGAACACGAAGAAGCAGACCCTCCAAGGCAATTCGTAAAAACTGCGCATCGTTGACGCGGAAAAAGATAAGACTGTCGTGCGTGATTCACTATTATTCTTCGTAAGAGTGGGTTTGCAACGCTTATAAACGTTGCAAATTCCGGTTTATTGTATTTTCTCTTCTTTTCTTCATTGTAAACACCATTTGGACAATAAAAATGAATTTTGAGTGTGTCTACATCATGAGTAGCTAAGCCCCTACAGCAGGTCGAAACGGAGGAAGCGAATTTCATACGTGGGTAATTTATTCTATTTTCTATTTGACTTTTGCACTAATTTATAATGGAATTATGATTTGATAAAATTAGTTGTGATTCAATTAGATAGGTTATGCTTTGAATTAAGATAATCTATGCTTAGGGGATACAATTAATGTTTGAAGATCTACTTTGGCAAAACAAGAGTTGATGTTTTATTTATTCAACTTTGAGCGATAATTGTTGAGAATGAATAATGAACCTCGTGTTGTGAATTCGGTGGAATCTAAGACCCGGTGACTCTCTTTTATTATTATTTTATTTAGACCTTTTAATTTAATCTTAACAACATCCAGGGAAACAGATCTTATATTACTACTACGGAAATTAAGAAAAATCTTAAATCACCCAGTGCTCTAAAACCTTCATTCCATCTCTTGTTATCCTCATTCCCAATTACTCATGGGCGCTACTACGCACTAAGGCGGTGAAGCAGTTATGCTAGTAACCTACCATACGCATTCTTAAAACGACTAATATATAACTCTTTTGTATGCTTGTTTGATCTTGTTCTTGGAACTAAATGGTTCACGGATATCTCATGAAACCAAATGACGCAGTGTATGTTTCGGTTTGTTCTAAGCCATTAAAATCTAGGGTTCCACTAAAGAGTTAGAATGCTTATATAGTCCTACAGAGGCATCAAAATACTCCATCCTCCCAAAAGCAGGTTCATAAAAATACTAATTCATAATTGATTGCAAAACCAAGTATGAACCCTTAAAAAAGAGGACTAAATTACCTTAGAAGTTGTAAAACTGACTAACACTAAGCAATCCCAACACCTTGAAACTTTTTCGGACCCATTCTATGTGCATATGAAGAAAAAAAATAAGATAAAACAATTGATCATCAAACGAGTAAACATGAGCGTTCAAATAAATGCCTTCTAATATTATTTAACAATTCAACAAACTTTTAGTATTACATTAAAAGATAATAAATTTCGGTGGTCTAACGAAATTGGTTAGCTTGTCTTAAGCTTAAGCATGCTAGTTATTAAAAAGCTGCTTAATTATCTCCTCTTAGCTTGCTAGTCGAAGCGTGGAAGTAAAAGTAAATTAAGAGTATTAGTCGACACACAAAAAACTTAGGTCACCTAAATTTTCTTACTCAAAAAGTTTTCATTGGTTTCATGAAATAAAAACATAATTGGTAGCTACTATTTAGACCCCCTTCCTAAAAGTCAAAAAGTACATTCAACAAAGATTTCAAGCCATATACTCAAAATCTTCACCAACTCATTGCAGGTAACACGGAAAAGAATGACATCACAACTGAAAAATGAAAGTTTCTTTAAAACTTTGTTGGACTTGCTTTATTGGAATGTCTTGACTATCTTAGTAGCAATCTCTAGAAATAAGGCGTCCAATTCATAAGAAAATATTACAAGCAGATTACCTTAGGGTTGTTGCCGGATAGCGGCTCAAACTGTGAAACCCATAGCTGTATTGCCTATTCGGGGAAAATGCCTTAAGAGTACCCAATCCAGTAGTACCCCTACAATAAATACATCCAGATGCCAATAAATTATTAGTTTGTTACCATTTATTAAAATGCCAATTAATCATGATAGAAAATTTATCGGTTCCAAATTACTCTTACCATTTAACAATTCATTAACATGATCTAACGACGGCAAGTTCATCAGAAACCCAGAATTTCCCGGGTGTTCTCTCCATACCTTCGTGCTTTGGCATCTTGAACAAATTCAATTAGCAAGACATATCTGGATATCAAATATAGTCTGTTAAGTTTACGAAAATATTCAAGAATATTGGTTATATCTACGGCGGTCTATTCCTTTGCCTATTTCCAAGACACCCTTCAATTAAAACACTATACACAGAACCTAAATAACTGAGGGGACTTCATTGGACTGTGTCTAGAATAGAATTAGTTTCAAAACTTTGAAAATGGTATAAGGTGAATTCGGCTAATTAAGTACACCCTCAGAACAGTTCTTCTCTGAGATGAGCATGTTAATGGAAAATTGGTCTGCTATTCCTGCAAGGATTTACCAATTGGTGTAAAAGCAACAACCTTACAAATACAACCTTACAAATACAACCTATACAACATAAATCACTAATTGTTCTCATAAGATCTCTTTTACATGTAACAATTACGTCACCATCATCTTCAAATGTTAACATGTTAAAGTACATTGAACAATATAGATTTTAGGTTTGCTTGAAATGTACAAAATGAACTTATACATGGCCTAACCTAAGGCATTCGTGTCGAGTCTTTGGCTAAAAGTTAAAAACATATAAGAGTATCAAGTATAATTTCATTACCCCATTGTCTAGTTACGGGGAAAATAGTTGGAGACCAATACTTTGATTGTTACAGGATAACAGTTGGAGACCATTACTTTGATAACGGTAGCTAGGGCCCATCTTTGTTTGCCCTAAGATGCTCAACTTCTTGAAGAGGATTATCTTGCAAATCTTTATGCGGTATAAGGCTCATTACGTAATAAAGATACCAATGTGCCATGTCTACTCACTCCATTGTCCAATGTGCATATATTATTATGGACCATTCAACAGGATAAAGTATCAGTTAGTGCAACGCTCTAAGATGCTCAACTATTGAAGAGGATCATTTTACCTAATGGTTATGCAATATAAGACTTATTTTGTATTAAGTATGTAATGTAATCCGCTTATGAAAAATTGATCATAAGAACTTCTTGAAGAGGATCATTTTACCTAATGTTTATGCAAAAATTGATGTGCAAAAAGAAATGTAGATGCATACTTTATGAATTATAGGAAGTGGCAGATTTCACATATAGAAGATTTATAGAAACCCCCACAAAATAGGAGCTTGATAAGCTTAGAGGTACATGAGCATCGGTGGCGAATGTAACTCAGAGACATCGAGCATCAGTATGCATCCCATACACTTCCACACACAAAATATCTTCCCTGCATTCTTTATCTCATTGATTGAGTACTAACATGATAGATGAAAACAAATTGCTCTTACATCAAACAAACATATGCGGAGAATAGAATAATGGAAGAGAAGTTTTGTTAAAAAGTATCTAGATGGTCTAGCCAAGTCCATTTTTTCATACTACATGTCTATGATAAAAGATTGAATCGGATAAACACAATGAGAAGTTTACCTCTATCTTTTTTTCCCCTTGAAATTTCTACTTGATGTTAAAAAAAACCTTACGCTCGGGGGACTAATCCATCAACATCTAAACCTGCCGATTCAAAAAAATAACAAAATCAAAGGATGCTCAAGGACTAATCCATCAACATGTAAACCCAACAAAATTCAAGAAAATAACAAAATCGAAGGGCAGGCGACAAATGACAATGTGGTTAGGAAGAGAACGGATCAAAGTGAGGAAGCAAGAAACCCAATCTAACTTCAATATACTAAAAACGTCAACCTACAACAAACAAAATAAACAAACAAACAAAAAAACCTTACACACCGGAAAAGAATATTCAAACAAATCCATTTATAACTCCTAGTATATACTAAAAAAAATATGTTCAGAATACAAATAAATCGAAAGTAGATGCAAATGTCATATGCAAAAATATAACTAAACCCTTATAGGTCAATTGATTAATCCAATGTATTTTTCTTATCACTTGATCATAAGAAAAATAGAGTACACAATATGAAACACTACATTCTATAAGGTTTTATATTGCAAAAATAATTACTAAGGTAAGCATACAGAAAAGATATTCGTAAGCCCAGTAAGACTTGCAATGCATAAATCAATATCCTCAATTATGCATATTCGAGCACTTAAGCTCTGGAGTTGATCCTCCAAGATAGATACAAATAACACGCTAACTTTTCAAAATAAGAATGAACCCAAACAAAAAAATAATATGAGTAGACTACATTGTTTAAAGTTTGGCATTGCAAAGCTGATTACTACGGTAGCATCTGAAGAAGTTGTTCGTAAGGCATCTGATAGGATTTGCAACGCAAAATCTTATAGTCCATATCATCAATTATGCATTCTAGCATTGAAGCCTCCGGGAGTCATTCCTCCAAGATAGATACAAATAAAAAGCTGCGACTTTTCAAAAAGAATGAAACCAAAAAAGTAAACCGATCCACGAATTGATGAAATGAGTGGAAATAATACTGCAATTATCATTTACGGGAGTAAGAGCAGACAATAAAACAACCTCTAATCATCACAAAATCAAAATTCTCTTTGTATTTTTCTGAGGAAAAGGAAAAGCAAAGCTAGGTTCCTGTAAAAAAAAAAAAAAAAAAGCAATTCGGGATATACTTGACCATGTTAAATTTAGTCGATGAAAACGAAAGACTTATTGGCTAATAGAATTGCCAAAAACTCTGCAATTGTATTTTAAAATAGGTCTCGGATTCTCTGCACCACTCTATGTGCTCTCTTACATCGAATTTGCAGTTAAAATTTAACTAAAAAACATAATTCTGGTAGTCTGTAGCTCCTTAGATCCAGAACTGTGTTTTCTTACATGGAATTTGCAGTTAAAATTTAACTAAAAAACAAAACTCTGATAGTCTGTAGCTCCTTAGATCCAGAAATGTCCGCATACATAGCTGATTGGAGCAGTTTATAGCTATTGATTCGAGAACCCAAGACACTTCATGAGCTTCCTTCGTAGACTCTTTGCTACTGGAACCTAGAACCTATTCTTTGATTATATTATAAAATTACGTAAAGTTTTCAATCCAATCTTTTCAATAAAATGTGTCGTATGCTATGAAACCATACTAAATACCTGTCTAGTATACGAGAGAAAGTATTATACTGGGTTTTAAAGCAACATGGACCTTGGACTTGCACAACTATATCTTGTCCAAATTATCTGCTCAAGTTGAAAGGCCACCAACTAAATCCCATCGCACCTATAGATCTAGCTATAGTATAGCATTCACATCAAATAAATCTAATTCAATTATGAATTATAAAGATTTAAAAAGATAGTGCATCAAAAATGAGCACAGCAATGCAAATTTAGTCCAATTATATCTAGAAAACTACTTCACCATAAGTTGTTATTTAAAGTTGTTATTTGATCCATTAAGCTTCTATGGATTGTAGACTCATAGACCTTGATTCTAATAGAGTCTAGCCTTTAGTTGGAGTATGCCAGCCTTTAGTTGTTATATATCCACAACGAATATCCTATTTATGTTTGTATACATGACTGAAAACATCAGTATTCATTTAAAATCAAAAGACAAATATCAGATCCTACCACGAACTCTCAGAACATACATGAAAAATTTATGAAACTAAACCACTGAAAACAGCTTATAACTGTTATTAGAAATTGTGAAGATACTAAGAGAGAGCTGAATCTTGAATTAGCATCAAAAACATACCCATGGTGAACACAGAACACAACCATGATCAAACAAAACAACTTACAGATATCACTGCAGTATTTTCACAGTCCCGATTGTCAACATCACAATCACTGATTAGGTCTTCCTTGAAACACAAAATTACATGGTATAAGTATTAAGAACATCATACAGATGAAAAAATAACGCTAAATTAGATAAATCAATGTTCGATCTCTATAAAAAAATAAATTTAAACCCCAAATTTTATAGGAGCATTATTCAATGTCAATTTGGTTGATGTTGCAGGTGAAATTATAGATTAAAGTGAAAGGAAAGGTTCAGTGATGAGAATGGGTGGTAGTCACTCTGTGCGAGTTTAGAAGAGAGGAAGGATCAAAGTGAGAAGCTAATATTTCCCTAAAACCCAATCTGATTTTAATCAATCAGCCTACAACAATCACAAAAAGCAAAAATAATTACAAAATTCTAGGGTTTCCACATGTTTACCTTCTTCTTCCTTTCCTTTGAATCGTCTTTGAGATTCAACACCTCTAAATTTCATGCTAACATCAAGCGCCTAAACCGCAGAAACAAAAAAAAAAAAAAAAAAAAAAAAAAAAAAAGGTCAAAATCTCGAGTTTCTGTGAGAGATGGGAGAACAACCATAGCTGACAACAAACATTTATGAACTTAGGTCGTCACGGAGCATCACCCCCGCATACCCTGTTGACCCCATACACCCACGTAACAAAACCGAAACTTTCTCCGGTCGCTTGAGAAAAGCCCATCGGATGATTACAACCGCATGATGGTCCTCCATGATAAATCCGGTCGAGTTAAAAGGCGGTATTTTATTTTTGTAAGAAGTTTTGTCTCCTTGGATCATTCCCGTAAGCCGTCCAAGTCATAGCTACGTCCGGACGATCCCGACCGCGAGATGACCCTTTTCGGCCAATCATCGTCAATGACTCTCAAATCTCAAAGTCAAAGACCACCTTTTTTTATAACAGTGATTTTGCTTTGTTAACTCTCATGCACCCTTTTGTCTTTGTCAAATTTTTCCATTTCACATGAACCAAAATCAGATTCACACGTGCGTCACAATCCCCCGTTTCCAGTTTCAACCTTCACGTGTGGGAACAAACCTTCCGGTTTTTCATTAAAAGAACCCCCTACCCTACCCAACCCTCCCATATTACGCCGCATGAGGTGTACGCAACACAAGTATTATCCTGCCCTGCAAATTTTCCAGGTCATAAATAGAACGAATACCAGTCTGGATCATCATCTCAATCATAATCATGGTTCTCAAATTCAAATTCAAATTTTTCATAGATTAAATATTTACCATCAATTTCATAAATAAAAACATACTTCATTGAACAACCACATCATACATGAGGATAAAAAAAAACATTTGATTAAAACAACTACTACATAGGCGTCAATTCTCGCGGGTGGTGGAATTCCTAGGGCGATATAGGGATTGTATTTGTTAAGCACCCTAAGAATGTTGAAACAAGCATGGAAGTCGAAAGGACGACCGCCGTGAGATACTGCCCACATCGCTAGAGTTCTGGGTTCCACTTCATGTTCGGCTTCACCGTTGAGCTTATTTTTGTGATTCTCCATTAGTAAAGCGATGAACTCCGATACATGACTACTAATTGAACTAAAACGATGCGACAATCCGCCAGAATCACGCCCATTAATGTTCCCCGTTTCATCAGTGAACATTCTATAAACTTTCTCCCAGAAAGTCAACGTCGATTCAGCTACATTCCTACCGACAACATCTTGTGTGTGAAAAACAAAGGCTCTACAAATAGCTAAATCCTCTTGTTGAGTGAATCTAACGCCACGAACTCTGGGAGGCATTTTTGTAGATGGTTTGAGAGTGAAGAATGTGTGAATTTAGAGTTGAAATGAGAAGTATTTATAAAACTCAAAAATTATAGCCGTTAGATCACAAGAGCTTCGCCAGCGTTGGTGCGAAGCTCGCCTGATCTTACATCAAATGCGTGTTACATGTTCCATCTCACTCAACAAACCAACAAATTTGTTGGTTTGTACATCCATTTTTCATGTTGGTTGAGTCCATAGTGGGAGCAAAATCAACAAACTTGAAGTTTGTTAAGTCCATAGGAACTGCTCTGAATGTATCTAATTGACCAAACATGAAAATAAAAAGACGTATAAACACCTTCTGAGTGCTAGTTTTGGGGGCAACGGTCCTTTTTTTTTTTACACTTTTTTTTTTGTTCTTTACAGTCGCAGGAATCCAGTACCCCTGCTAGCAGTGTTTACGGTATTTGATCCAGGAGAAAATTCTGAGAAGAGATTAGAATGCATCCTGGGACTTCTCTTTCACAAAATTGGTCAAAAAGACCAAAACAGAAATTTCCTGGGTGAAATAGATTCTTAGCTTTTGATACTGTTCATATAGCCAAAATTCAGAAATATATTGTTTATATCTTACCTAAAATACCCCCTAACCTTTTAAACCCTTCTTTTCAAAGAGAATTTATTTCTCTTTGGCTCGTCCCTCACCGCTCGTCCCTCACCTGTCTCGAGAATAAATTCAGAGCTCGTTTTATTTTTCAGAATCTGGTTGATCAATCATGGTGGTTTTCAATTGTTGAATCGAAGTTTAGATTAATCAACTTTCAAGTCATCTAATATCATCAACATCCAGTAACGCAAATCGGTAAGTTTCAAGTTTCAATTAATCCAATTTCGATTTCGTTTTTTTGTCTAATTCTTTGTAATGCATATCCTGGGTATGTCGATTTTGAAATTTATGTATCAATTTTTGGTTTTAGTTGTTGATTTTGATTATCCAGGGTTTTAGTTGGTCTCTGGTTAACGTGATTATTTGTTTATATCCAATCGATTGATTGTTCATCAAAGTAAATTTAGTTTAAACCTGCTGAAACAATACATAGATGCAATCCAAATTGATTAAAGTGATTTTTAGTTTTTCATTATTTTGGAAGTGAACGGAATTGGTATAATATCATCATGTCTGTGTGTTTGATTAGAGTTTGCTTACAATTTTTGCTCAGAAGAAAACCCTAACTGGTTGCCATGATGAATATGGGTGTCACAATTGATTTTCCAGTTTTTTAAAGCAGGTTTCATCCTGTATTTTTATACCAATTGTTGTTGAATTTGGTTTTTAGTCATCCTGGTTGTTTAATTTGTTCAATTGAATATTTCCTTTTGTAGATGGTTCAGAATACTCTTTGTGTGGTTATCCGTGGTCCCGATACATGTCCATACCACGTTAATGAGAAGTCAACAATTGATGAGTTGAAGTTGTATGTGTGTTTTTATTGGAATTATATTTCGCCAGACTCAATCCAGTTTGCATTTGACAATGATGGAAGAAGCATGGTTGTTGACAGTGATGCGAAGCTTTAATCTGTCATATCAATGTGTCATGTTTTTCAGTTGAGTTTCTTGGAGCTTCGTTTATTAGAACGTGTTCCTGATTATGTTCGTGAACCTACAATGAGTGAGTTGCCTTGATTTCATGTCCCGGCACAAGTCAGTTGGTTATTCCTTGTCATCTTCCAAAGAATAAAGTTTTCGTAAACCTACAATGACAGAGTTGCCTTGATTTCATGCCCTGGCACAAGTCATTGGTTATTCCTTGTCATCATCCGAAGAATAAAGTTACTCATAAACCTACACTGACAGAGTTGCTTTTAGGTAAAGACAATAGCCCAGATCTGTCACTTGTACCTTCTTCTCAAGAACTTGGTTCGTCACAAGATATTCCCATGTCTCAAGAACGTGCATTCAATGGAAAGATGGCAATTAAAAGATCTTGCAAGGCGGCTAAATGGGAGTTCATTATAAAAGGTGTTGGTCAGGATTTTTATGGAGGACGGAACGAGGCTCGTCTTGTTGTTGAAAAATATAACCACTTTTTTGGTCACAAAGGTAAGAGTCGTCAAGAGTAATCCAAGACGGTATATTGTGGAGTGTCTTTATAAGGAGGAATTGGAATGTGATTTGGAGGTTCCATGCAGCTTCGAAGACTTCAATGTGAAGGGCCATTTATACCTCAAAAAAGCTATAATGGGAACATACATGTTGTCTTTGGTTATAGTGATGGAACAAAGGATGATCCAGTTACTTGCGAACTTGTAAAGAGCTTAATATTTGACGGATCAACGGAATCCCAATAAGAAATGCGGGGATATTGTTGGTGATTTCAAAAGTGATTATGGTTTAATATTGAGCTATGATCGGGCGCATCTTAGAGAATTATGTTTCAAGGAGTTGTATGGCAATGACACTAAGTCATACTGTGACTTGGTTTGGTGGTGTGAAGCCGTGGAGAAACATGATCCAGGTAGTCGGGCTGATTTAGTCATTGAAGGGGCGAGTTCAAGAGTTTGTTCTTAGCCTTTGATGCTTGCATCTCGGGTTTGAGTATTGTCGCCCGGTATTGTTCTTGGATGCTACTTTCCCAACTGGGAAATTTAGAGGTTACCTTATGGCGGCTACCGGGAAGAATGCGAATAATGGTATGTCTTATAGTTTAGTTTCATTTGAAATAAATTCAGAATTTTTTTGATGTCAAATTATACATTAAACCAGTTTCATCCTTAATTGGTGAAGTCAGATCAAAGAATGAAACTGGTTTCATTCTGTGCAATAACGAGTTTCAGTGATTTTTTTATTTCTTTTGTGTTTCTGTAGGAATATTTCTGTGGCATATGGTATTGTTTCAAGTGAACTGTTGAAAATTAGCATTGGTTCTTGGAGAAATTGAAAACTATCTTGGGTCCTCGGGTACTAACTATTATTTCGGATCGCCATGAAGGTTTGATCCAAGAAAAGGATTCGTGATGTTTTTCCACATTTCCATCATTTCCAATGGAAAATAACCAAGTCTCAGTGACATGGAGTGGGAAGTAGGCGATGGGATGATGCTCGCATCTTTGTTAATATTGCGATGTTTCACTGCAGCTGTAGGATTTGGTTTATGGAGCAGTTCCCTTGTGATCACGCTATTGCCTGTATGGTCTCAGCTAAGATCAATGTTTACGAGTACATTAATCCGTTTTCAAAGCATTTCCGACTTTCCGTGCATCGTATGATCGTCTATCAAGCCCATCCCCGATCACGACAAGCCTATTGATGTTGCTCTTTGGAAGACTTGTGAACCCACCAACCGTCCTAGGAAAAAAACTGGTAGGACGAAGAAGAAGCGTATTCCTAACACCGGCAGTGCAAGTTTCACGAGACCATTACGTGCGAATCGCCATACTAAGGCACGTCATAACAAGACGACGTGTCCTCATCCTCCAGCCAAAAGCAACGTCAACAATGAACACTGCTAAAGAACATCTCCATTCCTCATTAATGCAGTGTCTTACTCTGATTTCTTTTATTAGTCTATTCTTCTCTTTGACCTCTTGTTGCACATTTAAGATTCTTTTAGAATTTGGAATTATATTTTTGCAACTAGTATTTACATTTGAATTGTTTTTTCTTCACAAAAACATATTCTTGTTGAATGCAATTAGTAATTCAGTTTTCATTACTAATTGTATTATGAATCTTTTTCAGTTTCCTATCTTATATTCTTTTGTTGGTTTTTAATTGTATTATGAATCTTTTCAGTTTTCATTGTACATTCTTTTCGATTTTCATTGACTTGAATGCAATTAGTTTTACGAGGCTAGGATGTAATTCAGTTTCATCCCGCATATTCGGAAAAAAAAAGAGATTTTTGGCCAGGGTGAAACTGGTTTCATCATGTATATTACATTAAGAAAGAATATTTTCAACTTTGTAACTTTGACAAAAACTCGAAAAATAGTTTTATACATGATGAAACCAGTTTCATCCACGCATATTCTGGAATTTTTGTCGGGGTGGCGGTTTTCATCCTGCATATTCAAACACAAATATAAAAGTATATGCATTTTTCAGAAACATCAATAGGTATTTTGAATTAACAAACATCAATAGGTATTTTGAATTAACAATGATCCAATGATCACAAATGAGTATCCTACATTAATAATTTTTCAGAAACATCAATAGATCAAACTTTCCAGCAACTTTTCTCATCACTTAGGATTTCATATCCGAGTTCGACTCTTTTTGTGTTCATCTTCTCTTCTGTAATATTCTCGCATTCAAAGGAGTAACCGTTTGTCATTTCCCATTCCATGTAGTAGATAACATACATCAAAGAATTGTGGTGCAACACAAATGAATATGTAATGTCGGTTCAAACTTTGTTTCGGTTTGTATGTTATAATCTCGATTCGAAGAGTTAAGGACCTACCTTGCTCCCCTGTGGATAATCGATTTCACATCGACTACAATTTCATCCATACTATTGCTTCCTAAGTGAATGGCAACGAGCTGACCTACTCTTTTTGCCATAAATTTAGCATCTTCCAAGTAGTTTGTGAACCTAGGAGAGAATTGTAGTGTGTCCAAGTTTGCCATGGATGTCAAAGTGAAGCAATGTGACATGTTCTTTGTCGTTTATCATTGGGATGAACAGGTGCTGCGTTTCAACATCAATTTTCTCCACTTCAGCATATATATACTTTGCAGCCTTCATCTCATCTCCCGCAATGACATCACCCTAAAGATAAATTGCACAACTTAGATCATTCATTCTAAAATGAAGGTTCAAACGCGCTAAGAAAGATACTTACCCATGCATACGCGCTGAGAAAGATTGACTTTAAGTGTCCTTTGGTATCATCACCAGATTGAAACATTTGTTTCCATTTTTCCATTTGAACTCCAAAATTGTGTTCTCAATGGCTGATTGAAAATAAGTTGTTGGATTTGTTCTCCATTGATACATATTCCCTATCGCTTTTCCATGTGATCGCTGCATTTAAACAAGTTCATCCAATTTCATACAAGCACACATGGTTCATTTTCTAACATTATGATACTAGATACATCCTAGATACACTTTCTTTTGTAGAATGAAAAAGAATTACCAACAAAAAAATGCGTATACGTACCTCAATTTTCCGGTTAAAAAGTAATCCTTTATTAATTTTTCTTGACTTCTCTTTCTCCGTCTTGCAAGTAACTTTTCCACAACCTGTTGTTCTTTGTTAACTTCTTCAACTTATCTTGCTTCGTCTTCTTCACTGCACGCTTATCCGCTTCTGTTACAAACCTAGGACCAAAATCCTTTGTCTTCCTTTTATAGGCGTTCTTCACTCTCTTCTCAAGCGATCCAATTTCTACAAGTTTATTCATGACTGCCGGAGGTTCTGTTAGCGATTATTTCTTCCTCCATGATTTATCTTTGGAGGACCAGTGATATCGGTTCTTCTCTGTGGAGCATCTGGATTTACGGCTCCATCAGGAACAACATCGGTTTCACCTTCCTTGCTAGCATCACCAGGAACAACACGGTCCACTGGTTTGTTCATCTCTTGAGTGATTTTAAGATTGAAAAAGTTGTCGCTAGCGTCATCAGGTGCAGAATTAGTATGTACAACCATATCAAGAGGTGAAGCTAGCAGACTTTCCGGTTGAGGCTTGAGTTGCGCTTTCAAGGATTCCAATTGATTTTGCAAGTCTGAGATTGTCTTACCCTTCGCTTCCAACTCAAAATCCTTTGCTTCCAACTCTTCATTTCTTGCTCCTAACTCAGCATTCAAGTGAGAGATAATCTTGTCTTTCTCTTTGAGTTCATTCTTCAACTTTGAAATATCATCTTCATCTTTGTTTTCTTCTTCCTCATCAAACAAGCATAACTGTTTTTCCTCTTCACTCCAGCTAGCAACAAAATCAACAACCTGCAAACACGTAAACATATATTTCTCATTTCAGTTAAAACAGGATGTAACTGGTTACATCATATGATAACACATGATGTAACTGGGTTTCATCCACAAATGACACAGTTATAATAGGGATAGATTTCTAAAAACAAATCTAAACTAAATAAATAGAAGACGTAACTGGTTTCATCCAGTTATAATATGGATAGATTTTTACCTGATTGCTTGAAAGAGTTTCAAGCTTTCCCTCAATTTCGCAAGACACTTTATACAAGTCCCATCTTGCAAACCTTGGCCATGCTTCACCTGTCATCTTTCCTATTAATGTCTTTGATTTGCTCAAAATCCATAACTGCAAAAACAAAAGATACAAGATGAAACTCACCACATTATGATTTATTTAATGTAAAAAAAAAAAATTCAAAAGAAAGAAGATGATAAAAGATGATACTCACGAGAAAATAAAGGCGCAACCATTGATGGAGTAAGGTGTCTTGCATATGACCGCGACACTTTGCATTAGATTCTCATGGATAAGATCGGCCATGAGACCCTATTAATGGTTTTGATTGATCGTAGGCAGTTCAAATACTTGTAGTTGACATACATACCTCAAAGTGTTTATGAAGAAGATTGTCACGAACATGAACAACAACAACAACAGTATCACCAACTCTTCTTCTTTGCCTTCTTCATTTATAACAGCATTTATGCCTTCAATGACTTCTTTTCCAATTTGTCACCAGCGTTCTTCTCTTTCTGTGTCTTTTTCTTCTTTTCCGCTCCACCTTCCTTCTTTTCACCTTCCTTCTTCTTGTTTTCTTCATCCCTTCGCTTTGGCTCCAGAAAATACTTTGTATAAAATGCAGAAGTTTTCAAACTAGGGTCTTCCTTTGGTCCATAAAGTTTCCTATCTTCTTCTGTCATACATATTCTCTGCATTTTGAACATAATGACAAAATGGTTTGCATCGGTCTTGAAAACTTGATCACCAATCTTGAATATTAGCTCGTTCGGGTCAAAACTTTTTTATGATGAACTCTAACGCCCTTGGAGCTTTGCTACATTCGACCTTCCCCACCTTTCCTTGTTTGATCGCCTCAATGAAGTTCCAAAAATTAGTCTTCCTTAATGCGGCCTCTTGTCTTTCCGTAAATACGGTGAACCCAGCAACTCAACTGTCGGTTTCATGTTTGCTCGGAACGTTTTCTTTCCTTCCTTTTCGGAATCCACATCATCCATATTCCTGGTGCTTGATTCACTACCCACGTTCACATCATTCTTATTACTCTTCTTGGTTCTTCTTTCAACACCATCATTCTTCTTCAGTTCTTGCCTCTCTTGCTTCAACAATTTGGCATAAAACCCGGTTAAATCATATTTTAAAATATGGATGAAACCCAGTTACATCCTATCTTCAAAGCTAGATGAAAACTTGATTCTGCGGAATCGAGATGAAACCAGTTACATCCTATATAATAGAGCTAGATGAAACCAAGTTTCTCAGGAATCGAGATGAAACCCGGTTACATCCTATATATTATACATGTTAATATTGTCTAAAGAATAAAATACAAGTAGTTTCGTGATATCTGTTTGTTATTAGTCAGTTAGCGATTTTAACCTGGATGGCTGGTTTTGCAGATTTTACACTCAAATTTCATCAGATTAATGATTTTAACTTTGGATGAAATTGGTTTCATCTAGTCTTAATCTGCTCATTATAGTCTAACATGCAACGAGAGTTAAGACAACAACTCACTTCAACAAATCAATTTCAACAAAAAAAAAAAAACTCAAATAACAGATGCAAGCGAGTTTCATCAAACCCCGAAATGAAAAATAAAATCATCAATTAAACAAATTAATCAACTAAAATGAAAATAAAACCACCAGATTAACCATTCAATTACGAAACTAAGAGAAATTGAGTTAGGGTTTGAAAATTTACGAGTTCTAGGAGACATTTTGAAACCCCGATTCTCAAATTGATTTCAAACCACGATTCTTCTTGAACCGATAGATTGATTGAAGCCACTGAAACCTCGATGTTGTAGAGTACCGTTGATGGTGTTTACAAGCGGTTAATGAAACCCAATTGCAGCGTTGTTGACGGAAGGAAAAGGTTGGAGGAAATTGTTCTGGTATTTGAAGATGAAGAGAGCGTTAAGTGGGGTGGTTTTCAATTGAAGAGAGAGAGGAGAACGTGGTTTGTGGAGGAGAGGAGAACGTGTGATTTTTGATTTTTGTTAGGGTAGTTCCAGTCCAAAACTTCTTGTCCATTTGACCCAGACCATATTTCTACCGGTCCATTTGACCCATAAATATTACCTTTTTGGCTATATGACCCATTTTCCGCTTCTCTTTAACATTGGGAGATGCGAAGGCAAAATGAATCCCAACTACCATCTCTGTCGGATTTCCATCACGATTAAATCTCAGTGAACCTAGCATTTTCGCAAGGCAAATGCACATTTACATTCTACCGGAAAAGAAACACATAATACAAATTCCTCGTATGTTCATGCACCATCAACTCATCATGTAGACCCCCATTGAATGAGGCAAAGCTGTGTTTCCTAAAACGTCAAGACCAATTAACTTAAACTTTTGACCTAATTAACACCATGAGTCATTAATCACTAACATTACTTTGGCGTATCCCAAAAGTAAAAAAAGTCACACCTTTGAAATGAAAGCTTACTTACTGGATTAAGCGGTTTTAGCCAACAATAAACTGGTCGGTTTCCATGCAAAAGCTTACTCTACAACCAAGTCAATGTAAAGAACAACAATAAAGTGACAAGAGTAAAAATAACAAATTAATTCTAGTATCATGGGAAATTTCTACCGGAGTAATTTTTTACTTTATTAACCATTTCATACTTTTGTATTTGTCAAGTTCTGCATTTCATATGAACCCAAAATCAGATTCACACGTGCGTCACAATCCCCCGTTTCCTGTTTCAACCTTCACGTGTGGGAACAAACTTTCCGGTTTTTCATTCATTAAAGAACCTTACCCTACCCAACTCTCCCATATTACGCCGCATGAGGTGTACGCAACACAAGTATTATCCATCCTGCCCTGCAGCTTTTCCAGGTCGGTGCGGCACACACTTACTTCAACTCACCCGCACACGACCCCACGGCCCACACTTCCCCTTTTGGCGGTTGTTCCCTTTTCATGCTTTTAATTAATCCACTAAAACGTGGCGTAATCTCGAGGAAAAATCCCCTAATATATAACGTCAAATAAATTCTTCCCTATACCCCACCAAAAATGTCCACAACCCAGAATACATCACTGCAAAATAATAATTTCTCTAACCAACCATTATCGACACCAACGTGTCGCTCAAATATGGTCTTAACAGCGATAACGCAATCGGGACCGTAGATTTTTGTCGTCCGTGGGACCCGTGAAACGCGGCCGCCGCGATATCTAAGTCTGTGTAACCTAACTGGGACCCACAGTCTGTCTCCTTCCCACCACGATTACGTCAAACGAGTTTGAGTGTGACTTAAAAAGAGAGAGAGAAAAAGAAAAGCAGGGAGAATCTATTTTTTTCTCTCTTTCTTCGTAGACCACTCGAACGGCTTCCTTGTCTGCCGCTCTTCTCTCAGAAAGAGAAAGGAGACAGGAAGTACACGTGGAGGTTTGAAACATGATCATGACAACACGCGGATTACTTGCAGGCCCAAACGCTCTCTCTGCCGTCTCCCTTTACACTATCAAAAATTCATAATCTCTCTCTTCCTCGTGACACACACCTGTATCCATTTTCAGGGTTCATACAACAAGAGATTACACCACAAATGACAAAAAAATGTAGGATCATAACGCCTGGTTAGTGAACAATTAGGTTAATAATAGCTTAAATAACTTGTAAACATGCAGATCAGAACGGTTTCCGTTGACGGAAATTGGACACAGATTGGGAAATTAAGTTTTTTTTTTTTTTCATTTCCATTTGGTAAAAAGAAATACAGTGAAGAAAGAAAGAAAGAAAGAAGGCTAAATCTGATGATTTTTGATTTGAATATTTACACAGTCTTCTTCCTATACAAAAAACTAACCAAAATCAGAAAACTGCTCATACTTTCTTTCCTTTTTTTTTTTTTTTTTTTTTTTTTTTTGGTTCCGACAAAATTAAAAATTAGAGATCTAACTAGAGACGACTTCAGGTGGTGGAGGGAAGTTAAGATCAAGATCAAGAACAACTTCTTTTCTAGGGTTGATTTTGAAATCAACGACAGTTGATGAATCAGAATCGCTGTGTTCTTGTTGCTGATGAGTCTGATGTTGTGCTTCTCCTCCTCTCTTGAAAAAATCTAATGGAGTAGCAGTAGTAGTACTTTTCACGAACTGTTGATTATAATGATTTTGATGATCAGTCATCATCTTTGATCTCATGATCGAATCCAAAAACGACAATGAAGAAGGATGATGATATTGTTGTTGCTGTTGTTGTTGAAGAGGATGAAGATGATGAAAAGGAAATCTCATAATAAAACCAGAATTATCCACAAATCCTCCATTAAAACCAGCAACATTTGTTGTACCGCCACCATTAGAAACACCAACACGATGAATCAAATCAAGATCCAGCCTCGATGAATCAACAGAAAAAACTTGATTATCAGGACTAGACGATTCAACAGTACTTCTCTGACTAGTAGTCTGCTCATTACTACAATTATTAGGGTTCTGATTTTGATTCTGATTATTCTGCTGGTTCTTAACATCAACAACATCAGAAATCGGAAAATTAGTCTTGGCTTTAGATCCACGAAATTCTCTAGCAGCAGTATCATAAGCTTTAGCAGCTTCTTCAGCTGTATCAAAAGTACCTAACCAAACTCTACTCTTCTTACCAGGATCTCGAATTTCTGCTGCATATCTCCCCCACGGCCTCTTCCTCACTCCTCTGTAGTGTATTTCCTTAACAGTCTCTGCACTTTTACTAACTCCTCCTTCCGCTTTCTCTGATCTTGGTGCCATTTTTGAGATTTTTTTTTACAGGTTTTTGATGGAGAAGATGATGATGAGAGAAAAAGGGTTGAGATTTGTTTGGTTTTATAGAGTTGAGTAGATGAGGAGGAGTTACAGAAAAAGAAAATAAAAATAAATATATTCGGCGTAGTCAGCGAGAGGTTTGACTGTGCGCGTTTTTATGTCCTTAGCCGCCGCCAGCGCACCCAGCGTGGTGATGCGATATTATTGTTTGTCGTTGTTTATGTATGCGTGTTTGTCGGGACGGGCAAAATCTGGGTATATACGGCGAAAGAATTGGATCGAAGATGGTATGGGTCCCGACAAAAAAATTAAATTTAGTTTCCCCGTCAAACTAATTAGATGCTTACATGTGGGTATTTCGGTTGCCCTCAGATGGAGGCAATACTAGATCTGATATGATTTAGTGTTTGATTTTGTATCAAATAAAAATGATGATGATCCTTTAAACATACGTGTGTTTATCCCATTTTTGGATTTGTTTAGTTGTCTATTTTGGTTTAGTTGAGACAACTTTTGATTAATTAATGAGAAAGATTATGAAAAGATTCTAGTATTTCTTTCTGCTTTCTAGTTTCCATGTTGCTTCTAGGTTGTTGCTATGTAATTACGCTGCTGCACACTACATGATGTCAAGAATTGATTGTCGTTGTTTCTTTTAGAGCAAGCACCGTGATGAGCACATATAGCCAAATTTTTTCTATAATATAACGTAGCAATTGGCTTGGGGAAATTTGCTAAATTGCAATAGTTAGGTAAGCCATGAGTGACGGGAACTACGACGTATCAACATCGTGTTTCCTTTTAGGCCAAGTACTATGGTTTGTTTGTCAAGAGATGAAGCAAGCCATGAAAAGAGAACAACCAAGTTACTTTGCAAAAAGCTTGTATGAGTTTTCGTATAAATAAATCATACGGAAATTCAGTATCCATTAGATTGATTTTTGGTCTGATATTTCAGTTGTATTTAGGTGTAAATATGAAATACAGGAAATCATGGTCAAATCTATTACTATATATAAAGCCAACACCCTTTAGCCACTGTAGATGAACAGTGGTTGAAGCTGTAAATTTTGAACTTCCCATTTTGCCCTTGATTTTATTTTCTAATTCAACCCTTACCTAAATAAATAGGGGTATAAAAGTAATTCAATCCAAAACATAATTATTGCCGGTCGAAAAATTAGATCTACATTGATATAAGCACGTGTTGACGTCGGCAAATCCATAAAAATGAAATCAGTGGATAGAACCTGCGAAGGAAAAAAAATCCAATGTACGGGTGTTTTATTTGAACACGTGCATAGCACGTGCGATCGCTTGTTATTAACAAAGTCAAGATGAAAACAGGTATCTGTAGAAAAAGTTGGCGAAACTGAATATATGTTTATTTACTTTATTATGAAAACTCAGTTTTTATCATCCTTGGCTTGGCTTGGCTATAAAGTAACCAAAGCCAAGGAAAATGGCCACTATAGTGCTTGGCCTTAGAGCAACCACAACTATGAACGGGACTAAATACTAAAAAGCAGACTAAATGCTAAAATATTTTGGCTTTTTGGAGGTGAAGCGCGCGTGTAAAAGACTATAATTTAGTCTGGCGTAGTTCTGGTGAACGTTTGTGGTGAGCGGAGTTATAGTGAACGTATGAAGGTAGGCGTAGTTATTGTGAACGCATGGATGGGGCGTAAGTATTAATGACGCTCCATGTGGGGCGTAAGTATTATTATCTCCGGACGTGGGGCGTTGACAAAATCACCAACCTAGTGTGAATCCAAATGTGAAACGGAAGTATTAAGAGAGTTTGATGGAAAAAAAAATAGGAGGCGGGAATAATATCAACGCCTGATATCTTGCATACATTTTGTGAACGTTTAGTTTGGTGCTCATTATATTAACGCCCCACTGAGACGTTCTTTGTATTAGCGCTCCACTCTCAAACGCACACAATACTTACGCCCAATCCCATACGCTCATTATATTCACGCCTAACCTACAACGCACATTATACCTACGCCCCATTAAATTTAGTTATAGTCTCGGTCGGCGACTACATTTAGTCTCAAACCCTAGAAAACCATACCAAATTTAGCTTTAGTCTGTCCCGCTGCGCTTCACTTTCGGACCAAATTTGGTTATAGTCTCCAAATTTGGTCGTGACTGTGGTTGCTCTTAGAAGTCTACTCTTGTAGTTGAAGGAATCTTAAGCGTGTTGAAAGATAAGATGAACTTGGATTCTGATTATAACGACCCAAAAGTAATGAAGAAATTTATCTAGAACAGTCAAGTCTTTAAAACTTAACGGATTTTATGGTGTTTTTCATGCATGAAAAATTTAATTTTACCTAGGAGGCTAATGCTTATGGTATTTTCACATATGAAGACTTAAATCAGAACTGATTTTGACTGGTTTATTCATATATGAAGAACATGGACAAACAAATTCATATGGTGTTCTTCTTCATACGAAAATTTTACTTAAAATGGTTAGGTTTTTAGCGATTTTTTCCGTGTTCTTTACATATGAAAAATTATATCTTGAATCAGCTAGGTTAATGATTAAAGTCCTAACAAAATCTTGTGATATTTTTCATATGTGAATAACACTGCCATAGTCGGTCGCCTCTACCCCCCATCTCTCCACTTCATACTGGTAGACAATATTTGCAAACCAAAAGTAAAGTAGTGATTTTAAGATAAAATTAGATATATAAATTATTAGTTGTATTATTATGGTAATTTAGAAAAGAAAAATGATAACTTAGTCATTTACTATCTACTAGACACCCTTTATTCAAACCTACATATTATATTCCTCTTGCGTCTCCCTCAAAATTCTTGCGACCCGGAACATAAGATTTTTATTTAAAAAACCCTTCACCCTTGGTATCCACTGATAATGCCTTTTAAACTTGGTTTCACAAGTGAATAGATCATCAAACTAAATTAAGTTTGGATTAATCAATTATGTATTACCAATGAAAGATTAATAACAAGACTTATTGTCTTCTCTTGTTATAGATCCACTAATTCAACATTTTATGTTAGAAAGTTCTATTCTAGTATCAAGAAAGTTGTCAATCTCTCTGCAACGCAACTCGGAAGTCAGTCAAGTGTTTTTGGTGGTAATACTTCTCATAAAGGTTTTCAAAATGAGGATATTAATCCTCACTAGAAGTACATGGTGGATTATTGCTTTATAATAACCAGTCAAATATGTAACCAGCTGGGTCGTTTAGCAAATAAATGCATGTTTAAATATACAACCTCAACAAAAAAAAAATCAAAAAATAATGCAGCTTCTACTAATGTGGCTTCTATGCTGAGGAAATTTGTTGGTCTCGATCTAAACACAAGTTCTAATAATTGGTGGATTTTAGTTGAATTTGAGTTGTTTGACAATATTTCTAAGCCACCTCCTTATCTACTACATGGTTTCTGGACTCAAGGGTCCTCAAGTCAAGGTTGAATTCTCGACTCTGACGCCACAAGTTACATGAAAAAAGACACAACTACACTTTATGACGCGACAAATATTTTACAAAAAAAAAAGAAAAGGCAGCTTCTACTAATGTGGCTTCTATGCATAGGAAATTTATTGGTCTCGATCTAAATGCAAGTTCTAATAATCGGTGGATTTCAACTAAATTTGAGTTGTTTGACAACATTTCTAAGCCACCTCTTTTAGGCCAAGTACTATGGTTTATTTCTCGAGAGATGAAGCAAGCCATGAAAAGAGAATAACCAAGTTACTTTGCAAAAAGCTTGTATGAGTTTCAATATAAATAAATCATACGGAAATTCAATATCCATTAGATTGATTTTGGTCCGATATTTCAGTCATATTAGGTATAAATATCAAAAACGGAAATCATGGTCAAATGATTAACAAAATCAAGATGGAAACTGGGTATCAAGTAAAAAAAGTTAATGAAAAACCGAGTATTTGTTTGTTTACTCCATTACAAAATCTTAGTTTTCATCGACCTTGGCTTGGATAGAGAGTCTTACACATTTATATGACTTTCTAGCCAAGACTTGGCTAGAAGCTAGAATGTAACAAGGAAATCGGCCACTATAGTGCTTGGCTTTAGAAGCCTGCCATTACAGTTGAAGGATTCTTAAGAGTGCTAGAGGATAAGAAGAAATGGGATTATAGATTGTAACGGCCCAAAATCAGTGAAGAAATTTAACTAGAATAAGTATTTTCAATTCTTATGGTATTTTAGCATATGAATAATAAAAATGTAGCCAATTCATTTGGTATTTTCTCATATGAAGAATTTTACTTAAAATCAGAACTGATTTTGATTGGTTTCTTCATATGTGAAGAACATGGACAAAATTGATTCATATGGTTTCTTCACATATAAAAATTTTGCTTAAAATCGGCTAGGTTTTTAATGATTTTTACCGTCTTCTTCACATATGAAGAATTCTACCCAGAATTAGCAAGGTTTATGATTAAAATCCTAGCCGAATGTTGTGATATTTTTCATATGTAAATAACATGGTCACAATAGGTCGCCACTAGCCCCAGTAAAATATTTGAAAACCAAAAGTAAAGTAGTGATTTTAAAATAAAATTAGATCTATACATTTATAAAGGGTATTATGGAAATTTAAAAATATAACTTAGTCATTCACTTCTACTAGACACCCCTTAGCAATCCCTCGAACATAAGTTTTTATTTAAAAAACCCTCCTCCCGAGTGTCCACTTGACAATGACATATAAAACTGGGGTCATGCTTGGTTTCAAAGTGAATTATATATTATCGAACTAAATTGATTATAGACTAATCAATCACGCATGACCAATGAATGAATAATCAGAAACAAGAATCAGTTCCTTTTATTGTTCTAGATCCATCTAATTCAACATTTTATGTTAGAAAGTTCAATTATAGCTTCAAGAAAGTTGTCAATCAATCTTTCTGCAATGCAACTTGAAAGTCGGTCAAGTTATTTTTGGTGGTACTACTTTTTATAAAGGTTTCCAAAAGGAGGATATTAATCCTCACTAGAAGTACATGGTGGAATATTGATGTATAACAAGTTAAATAATGCAGGTTTAGATATACAACCTCAACAAGTGTTTTGTTTTAAAAAATAATGCCGCTTCTACTAATGTGGCTCCTATGTAGAAGAAATTTGTTAGTCTCGATATAAACCTTATATAGTTGGAAATCCAAGGTATCTCTCCCGGATGGGCTTTATTGACCCCAAATTTTCATGACTCAGGTTCCAGGGGCGGTGTAACCTTTTCCCTGAGCCATGTCGAGAGATACCCCCTTATATGACGCACTTTAGGTCTTACATTTGCCTATTACGAAATATCATTCGCGAACTAGGGTGTACGCCATAAAGGTTCGTCCCATTCGTATAAATCATTCATTTTTTATTATCTCTTGTTATTTTACTTGCGAGATATTCGCACATTCTTTCTTTATTTTATGCAATTTCGCAATCACTCTGTCGCAAGAACTTTTCATATGAATTCATTTCATTTCATCCATTCAATATTTCGCAACCCATTCTTTCCCTTCCATCTTCTATGGGTAATATTTCTTGAGATATAATCTATTCCACGGTCTATCCAATCTTTGGCCCACATCTTTGCCCTCAGGATCCATTAATCTATATGCCCTTGTTCCAACTATCTCCTTGATGATATAAGGTCCATCCCACTTTTTCGCCAACTTGCCACCACTTTCTCGTTGATATCTTGGTGTTTCTCTCAATACCATATCACACTCGGTTGAAATTCGCGTGTCTTGACACGTTTGTTATACTCTGCGGCTAATCTTCTTTGATAATTCTCCATATCTTTGTAGTGCTCTTTCTCTATTTTCCTCTAATTCATCTAATTTAACCAAAATGTTACCCGCACTAAGATTTTTTCTCCCAAGCTTCTCTCTTTGTTGTTGGAATAATAACTTCTGTCGGAAGTGGATTTTAAATCCGTTTCGATTATTAACCTATTCATTTCTTTTAATCATTGAGTCCAACTTTCATTACGTAATGTATCCTCACCACCAAATTATCAGGAGGCCATGAATAATCCAAACCTCATTGAAAATTTGGCCAGGATGCTAGAGGATGTCCTAGCAAACCAAGTGGTATCGCGGAAAAGCGGAGAGTGAGACATTTCGTTTTTAAACGATATAGCAGGTTCGATTACAAGAAGGCTCAGCAAGTGTTTTGGGAGTATCACAAATGACTTACGCAAAAGAATGTTGAATCTTTGTCTGGGAGTCGTGTTTTTACCAACAAAGATGCAGAAAGAACGCATGGCTACACCAGGTGACTAAAGAGAGAGAAGCAATATGATTCGGATAACGAAGGAAACCCAAAGAAAATAGTCACTGCCTCATTCTTGAGAGAACATCTCTTTTCTTAACTTTCTTTTCATAGGTTTCTCGAGATGAGAATACTCGGCTTATAAAGCCATCTCTTCCTAACCTAAACCTAACGCTCACGAAGAGCCCAAGTGGTCACATCCGACACACCCATTACAATTAGTCATTAGACACTAATTTGAAAGGATTAAACTAAATAAGCGTAATTAATTACTACTAACTACAATTTAATACAAAAGGCTAACGATGGATCGATATTGGATACGGGGCATCCTTCCCTTAGGCTAGGTACATGACACAGTTCTTCTCCCTTCTATTCTCGACCTCAAATGGAACTGTCAGAACTGTTGCAATACACAAATTCTCGACAATCAAAACCCATTCTTTACGTGTACTTCTCGAGCTCTCAAACCATCCTTAATCTCCACCAATAGTCACTTGAATTTCAAGTTCGGTTCTTCACCGGTTTGTAGCTTCAACCTTTTTTTTCCAAAGCGCCACAACCCAAGCCATTTCCATCTTTCCTAGCCTGACCTAACTTTCTTGGCAGATGACCATTAACCATGGCTTGAACAACCATAGATAACCCATCATTTCAGTAGTCTCAGATCCCATTTCTCTGTTAATGTTTCATTCATAATTTTCACCCACAAACGATGATAGAAAGACCATATTCTCGTTCTCCTTCTTAGCTTCACATAGAACTATTGACCCTTGTGGCAGCATCTCCATAACTCCCAAATTCAATGCTAGGAACATTGGTAAATTTGGCATTTATTTGTAAAAAAAGAAGAAGACATCGACTAAATGCATCTCATTTAATTGAAATGAAGAAATCGACCAAATTCAATCCGGGAACATTGGTTTCTAAGGGAACCTCCGCCCATAAATTCCCATTTCTTCCCTTATAAGACACCACGTGCGAACTTATAATACGCCCCACCAAATTTAGTCTTGTGGTAAATTCCACTCACAATTTTGTGGTCTAAACAGGGCTTATGTTAAGCCATTACAATTCCCTCACAATTTTGTGGTCTAACCGCTTATGTTAAGGTCCTAGGTCCAGCACCCAATATTGCCACCACACAAGCTCCATCTTGGTGATACCTAATTGAAACTATGATGGGAACATGTCTTGGGAATTTTCCTGATATAAAACAATGAAGAGAATAAAATTAGTGGCGCTTTTCCTCCCTTTTCGCAACTTCAAGCCATGGTACCTAAAAACAAAGGACAGTTGTATAATATACAAAAATTCCAAGAAAACTAATAAGCAAAGTGTAAGAAATCGTTATCAAAATTGGATGTTTTAGACACCTATCAAATTCCCCCACACTTAGTCTTTACTAGTCCTCGAGCAAACTAATTAAAAATAAAATATAACAACTCTGTTTCGTCGAGGCTACGGTTACTCTTAGCATGAATAACAGGCCTTTAAACCCCTAGGTGTCCCTAGTGGACGAGTTATAGTCTCGCGAAGGTTTACAAGAGGTGTACCTACAAAACCTATACTCCAACTCATAGCTACTTTTGAACAATAGAGGATAAACACTAAACAAGTTATTTAGTTGGCATCTAATCCCGACTCAGTTAATATATACCTCACCGTCAAGAAAAAATTCCATCTACTTAGAAAGGATAGTGTTTATTCTAAACTTTTCAAAAATCTCTAAAAGTCGAAGTTTTTTCTTACATCAAAACTTTTTTATGAAACCCTTCCCCCACACTTAAACACGACATTGTCCTCAATGGAAAATGGACTCTAATGTATGATTCAAGATAGGGAATTCCTAATATGATGCAAGCATGATAAAATACAAGAAAAACTAAAAATCTAAAAAGAAAAATGAAAGGTAAGAAATACGAAACCAGCAGGTTGCCTCCCACTAAGCGCTTGGTTTAAAGTCGTCAGCCCGACTTACTACTTGCACACATCCTTAACTAGCGTCAACCTCCTCAACAACAAAACAGCAATACACATCACTCGGGTATCTCATCGCCTCAAAGATGTTGAAGCGTACGACCTCCCCATCAAATTCCGTTGTCAAAGTGCCTTCGTAGACATCAATCTTAGTTCTTGAAGTTCTCATAAATGGTCTACCCAACAGGAAAGGTGTAGACGAGGATAAATTTTCATCATTCATATCAAGAACATAGAAGTCCACTAGGAAATATAAGCTTATTAACCTTGCACCAAAACATCTCAACAACCCCTTCGGGTAAACATTAGATCTATCGGCAAGTTCTATAACTACACCGGTAATTTTGAGAGGACCAAGATTTAAGGATTCATAAATTGAAGCAGGCATAACATTAATAGATGCACCTAAATCTAGCAAAGCTTTTTAAACCTTGTCTTACCAATTGTGCAAGGTACGGTGAAACTACACAGGTCTTTTAATTTAGGTGGGAGTTTCCTTAGAAGATACGCCGTAGCGTTTTCCCCACACTCATTACTTCATTCTGGGTTAATTTGTGCTTGTTGGTGCACAATTCTTTCAAGAACTTTGCGTAGCGAAGAACTTGCCTTATCGCTTCAAGGAGTGGTATGTTCACTTGAATGTTCTTGAATATCTCATAAATCTCTTTGTATAACGTCTCCTTCTTTGACTTTGCAAACCTACTAGGAAAAGGTGGAGTGACATTAGTAGAAACAAGAGGTTTAGAGTGAGAATTTGTTACCAAATCAGCCTTGTTAGGGGGCTGTTTCGTCCTTTTCTTGCTCCAAAACAAGTCCATGAGTTTAAGTGATGTTGTCGGTTGCTTAACATGCTTCCCACTTCTTAACTCAATAGCATTGACGGTCTCCTTATGGTTCAACGGTTGCGAAGGAATCTTTTCAGACCCTTGTGCTTTGAGTAGATTTATATCATTAGCCAATTGACTAACTTGGTTTTGCACATCTCTCATAGTCATCTCGTATTTCTGTTAGAATTGGTTGAACCATTGCACTGACTTCGATATCTCTTGCATCCCTTGCATCATAAGAGTGAATTTGTCATCCACACTTGTACCTTGAGGTTCTTGTTGTAGTCTTTGCATGAATTGGTACCCTTCTTGTTGATTAAAAGTAGAATTTGCGCTGACTTGCTTGTCGGCATAGTGAAATTTGGATGATCTCGCCAACCCGGATTGTATGTGTTGGAGTACGGATCATACCATGGCCTTTGCTGATTTTGGAACATATGATTTGCGTGCTCCATATTGCCTTTATACGACGGAACAATCAACTGCAGAAATTTGTTGCATCATCCTCTCCATATTACACATCCTTTGTTTCATATGAGAAGCTTCACCAACCTCATTAACCTTCTTGAAAAGAGTTTCGATCTGTTGGAGAATTGTTTGCGAATTAGATGCCATATTCTCAATCAAAGCTCTTGCTTGTGCGGGTGTCTTGTCAACTAAAGCTCCCCCACTTGCGGCATCAATCATTGTCCTATCATTTAATAAGAGTCCTTCATAGAAATATTGGATGATAAGTTGCTCCGTGATTTGGTGATGTGGACAACTTTGACATAGTCTCTTGTATCGCTCCCAATACTCATACAAAGTCTCACCTGCCATTTGAACAATGCCACATATTTCTTTTCTGATTTTTGCTACCTTGGATGCGGGAAAGTACTTCTCAAGAAAGAGTTTCTTAATACTGTCCATGTAGTAATACTACTTTGGAGATCAGTAAAACCACTCCTTGGCCATATCTACAAGAGAAAATGGGAATGCTCTAAGCATAGCGTTATCGGTTTCAACTCCCTTTGGTTCACACTTACAAGTACAAAGTGAAATTCTTGAAGATGACGATTTGGATCTTCCCCCGCTAAACCATGGAACTTGGGCAATGAGTTGAGCAAAGTTGGTTTCAACTCAATTTCTTCATCCAATTGAATACACAAAGGTTGAGTGTTCAATTGTAGTGATGCAAGATCCTTGAGTGTTTCCATAACTACTTGTTCTTCCTCTACGTCCGAATCGCAAATTCGCTTGATGAACACGGAGGAAGCGGAGTGTTAACCGCTCGAATGAAGTCCTTTAGTTGAGTGTCGGATCGAAGACGAATACCAATAGGACTTGGTCTGCCCCCGTTAAGCATTCACCAAAGAAATAGTACCTGAAAATAGGATTCTCAAAAATTGTATTAGTAAACTAATATTGAAACTAAAAGCAAAAAGAATAGCTAAAAAGAAAAAATAACAACTTAACACTACCGCTGCCTCCTCATAAGCAGTCACGCCAATTTTGATGAGGTTGTCAACCTATCAATAATAATTCTCTTTTGCTACACAATTCTATAAAGAAGTAGTGAGGCAAGTTGAGTTCGTATCCACAAGGAGGTGTGAGTTTTAAGTTGCAATTTAAGACAAATTGTTGTTGTTGAAAGACAAAAACTTTTATGATTGTAAAGATTGTAATTCAAATTATAAGATGGAATTGACTAGGGATTCATTCGCCACTACCAAACAAGATATTATTAATCATACAAGTTCTACTCCCAATTGATTTCGATTGTTAACAACTTTAAGAAAAGTTATAAGCTCAACTAATCTTTGGATTCCTTAAATCACCAAGTATAGAATAAGTTCTCTAGCAGATTCTAATCAAATGAATCACCTAAAATAAGCTCTCTAGGTGTAATTCAATCAATTGATAAATTTGTGAATCAAGTTGCTCCTAGCCACATGTTCGTAAGCTCGACACGTTAACCTAGGGTTATCTTTTACACACTATTGTATACAAAATCCCTTTGTGACAAATAGTGCACCGCTACTTATGTAAAGATCACTCTAACAATTACGGATTAAAGTTTTCGATACTAGCATTAGAGTTGCATACAAAATACCTAATTGCGCACTTAGATACCAAGCATACTTCTCATGGTCATAAGATTGGTAAAAGACAATCAACAAAAGATATTATCGGAAGAATAACTTGTATAAACTTGATTAATAAAACATGTTCGAGGGGTTTTGAAATCCTCCCTAATCAATAAGATTATTAGATGCTCATGTTCTTAATAGTAAAACACATGGCTTAAAAGAGTTCAGAAAAGCAAACAGTTGAGATAAAAATCCTGGCAGCAAAGCACTGCAAGGTATTCTGCAGCTTCAGGTTCTCTTTCAGGAATTCTCTCGAGCAGGTTTCAGGCGCTGAACTGGTCAGGAAGAGGTTGTTTTCCGTGTGTTTCTGCGCCTCCTTATATAGCTCTTCTGCCCTGTAATGTCGTACTAGATTCACAACCAAGTTTCCTAGTTCTATATAAACTCCTGCAAGCTTCCAATCTTGGTCGTACACTACTCAAACTGATGACAAAGACAGCTCCTCGTGGCTGTTTTCCAGGACCCAAACTCTTCCCAAAATTAATACAAAGTGGTACCGAAATCTTCATATCCTGTAGACTTCTAGGTTTAGTCTCATCTGCGTCCAAACATTCACTGGACCCATAGCAACTAGCCTCTTCCATGTGACCTCCATACACTGCCTACAGAGCCATGGCTTACAGTTGCACATACTAGCACATAACTGGTACTTTTCTGCCAGAAACTCCACCTGAACTTACACAACTTCACCTGCCCTTCTGGCCTCGGCTAATCAACAACAACTCGCACCACAGAACCCATGGCAAACCGTCTCCTTCATTGTTTTGTCGTCAGCCAACCCTTTACACATAACAACCTCACAGTAGTCATAGCTACAACATCAACCATTGACCTCAATTGGCTTGTACCAACCTGCATTACATTGCATCAACACTTGCTTCTTCTCTAGATCGTCACAGCCAACATTTGAACAAAACCCATGATACTCTTTCATCTCCTTGATTCAGGCAATTCTGCAAACACCCAATGAGCAGAATTGATGGTGCTGCTGTAGATTAAGAATTCCCCTTCTCTAGTTTTCCATTTCCTGCAAATTCAAGTTCAATCACAACCCAACATTCAAGTTCCATCAATAATTCTATATAATCATCAATCTGGGCTATTTACAATCACAAACCAACAACAACAACATCAGTTCTTATCCCTTCTATTCTCGACCTCAAATGGAACTGTCAGAACCATTGCAATACACAAATTCTCGACAATCAAAACCCATTCTTTCTGTGTACTTCTCGAGCTCTCAAACCATCCTTAATCTCCACCAATGGTCACTGAATTTCAAGTTCAGTTCTTCACTGGTTTGTAGCTTCAACCTTTCTGTCCAAAACTGCCACAACCCAAGCCATTTCCACCTTTCCTAGCCTGACCTAACTTTCTTGGCAGATAACCATTAACCATGGCTTGAACAACCACAGATAACCCATCGTTTCATTAGTCTCAGATCCCCTCTCTCTGTTAATGTTTCATCCATAATTTTCACCCACAAACGATGACATCAAGACCATATTCTCGTTCTCCTTCTTAGCTTCAGATAGAACTCTTGACCCTTATAAGCAGCCATAACTCCCACTGCTTGGTACGACTGGCAGCGAGAAGAAGACTGCTGCATCTCACGAATTGTACTGAAGAAATCGACCAAATTAAATGTTGGGAACATTGGTTTCTAAGAGCAACTGCAGTGAGTGGGCGACTAAAACCAAAAATTTGGGAGAGATAGAGACGTAGTGGGACGGACCATCGACCAAATTCGGACTAAATCAAAGTGGGCGATTAAATTTGGTCGGCGACCAAAGACCAAACTCAAATTTTAGTCGAGCGTTGATATAGTGTTCGCCCCACACCAGGCGTTGATATAGTATTCGCCCATGGTGCGGACGTAAAGTCCACGCCCCACAACGGCGTGGTTTATAACGCCCCATATTATTTTTATTTTTATTTTTAATTTATTGTGGGCGTGGTTTATACCTCCGCCCCACTAAAATTTTTAAATCTTTACATGGGGCGTGGATTATACCAACGCCCCATTGATTTTTTTTTTTAAATTTTTTTTTCTTACCTCCACGGTGGGCGAACGTATAATCCTCGCCCCACATCGAAGCGAACGTATACTTCACGCCCCACACCGGCGTTGGTATAATCCACGCTCCACCAAAATTTAGTCTTCCTCCCGTAGCGTCACTCAACGGACTAAACCCAAATTTAGTCTTTTTTTTCCCTCTTTGGTCTTTGGTTATACTCGCACCACTGCAGTTGCTCTAAGGGTACCTAATTCCCATTTATTCCCAGCATACACGTGCACAATCTGTGTGGTGAATTCCACTCACAGTTTTGTGGTCTAAACACCTGGCTTATGTTAAGCCATTACAACTCGGCCGATAGGTCCAAAGACTCAATATTGCCACCACACAAGCTCCATCTTGGTGATACCAAATTGAAACTATGATGGGAACATGTCTTGGGAATTTTCCTGATATAAAACAATGAAGAGAATAAAATTAGCGACGCTTTTCCTCCCTTTTCGCAACTTCAAGCCATGGTACCTAAAAACAAAGGAAAGATGCGTAATATACAAAAATTCCAAGAAAACTAATAAGCAAAGTGTAAGAAATCGTTATCAAAATTGGATGTTTTAGACACCTATCAGAATCTTCTTCAGTGGAAGCTGCTTTCTCTTCATCACCAACCAACATATAAAGTTGCTGCTTAGTACACTTGTGCCCATATTTGTACTCTTCATCACAGTTATAGCACAATCCCTTCTCTCTTCTTTTCCTCATCTCAGCATAAGTTAATTTCTTAATGGGAGGTAACTTTGAGGTGCCTCCATCTTTTGGAGATGGTGAATTGGACTTTGGAGGAGTTACAAAGCTTTTAGAGCTGCTTCTGGCCATTGAGATTGGGGGAAGCCTTGAGAAAAACTTGGCCTTCCTAGCTATCTTCTCCAACACAGCTTCTTGCATCATAGCCAAGTACATGGCATGGCTGAGTGTAGATGGTGAGTGCATCTGAACTGCCAATATGATTTCTTCCTTAAGCCCACTGACAAAGCTGGATGTAAAGTAAGCTTCATTCAAATAGCGATTCTTAGAAATCATGAGAGCCTTGAGCTCTTCAAAAAGCTCTTGATACTCTAGAACTGTACCTTCCTGGCTGAGTTTGTTGAATTCACCCATCACATCATCATGTCCTAACTCTTGAAATCTGAAATTGATATCATCACATAATTCTTCCCATAATATCACTTCCTTCCCCACTTGATAATCCTGATACCACACATCTGCTCTACCCTCTAAATGTAAGGAGGCAATCATAACTTTCTGTTCTTCGTCCATCAGATGCTACTGAAATAACTTATTGCATTTACGGATCCAAGATCTAGGTTTATTGCCATCAAATTTAGGGAAATCTATCTTAGGCTTACGAGTATTAGTGAACTGATTAGTTTGAATTTGGTAGTTACCTTTTCCAGGATCAATATCCCTTGAATGGTTACGAGGTTTGTTTGGGGTTTCAGTACTTCATCTCCGTCGTTCGTTTTATTCAACATCTTTGCTTCAAGGGTTTCCATCTGAGTCTCGAATAATCTTCTCAGTCCTGCTAAGAGTCCCGGTGATAGATTGTTCTGAGCTTCATCAAAATTTTTGCTCAAATCCTTGAAACCTTCAGTCTGTTCTTGAGATAACTCATTCACACGCTTTTGGAGAGCATCGAATTCCTTTTGGGTCACCATTTTTAACACGGGAACACTCGGATCGAGTGCTCTGATACCAATTGTAGGTAACTCAAATCTCTAAGGATAGAGATTTAGAATAGGTAGAGGAGAAGTTTTAGAGAGAAAAGCAATTTTGATTAATAATTCTTCATAATCAAAAGGGAATCCAACGTACATACTTATACCTTCACACACAACAGCGTGCACAACACGTGTCATAGGCACAGACACAACCTAATGGTCAAAAGATTTTAACTACGATAATTTGGGTTATTACCAGGGTGCCTTCCTAATCAGGGAGGGTGCCCTTAACAGAGTATGTAAACTGGAGGTTTATGACAGTTGACACTCCTTGTGGTCAAAAAAATTCACGAAAAGTACGGAAATATTGATTCAATATGGGGAAGTGAAACAAACAACCCAAAATTCATGATTTATATGGGCTGATACCAGCTTTACTAGGGGATGATACTAGCTTCATCAATCCAATGGTCATGATCGCCAGAATCTTTTATGCTATATGGACTGGTATCAGCCCTTAGTAGAGTTGGTATCAGGCCATATAAATCATGCAAAAAATAATATGTATAAAATTGAATTGGTTGCCTAACCTTACCAATGGTATGCAAAGATACAAGATCAGTGGGGACTTCAACAACAATACTAAATTCGACATCAACTTCTTAGTTAACTCTTTTGCTCTTGTTAAGAGATCAACTTTAATTTGGGCAGCTAATATTTCAGCTTTTTGTAACAAATTCTCAATTAATCATGCTTGGACAGGCGATGCCTTATGGGCAATCTTAACTTTTTTGAATATTCAGAATTGGAATCAATGTGTAATGGTTCACAGAACCTTAAACTATGGAGATCATAGAACTCTATCTTATGTAATGTGAGGGAAACCTCTTTTTCTATCTATTCTATTATATAAAGCCAACTCCCCTTAGCATAAATAGAACTCTATAGAACTCTATCTTATGTAATGTAAGGTAACTGAAATTTTTAGTTTCCAATTTTGCCCTTATTTTTTTTTTTTTACTCATTACATAAATATATCTATTCTATTATTCTATTCTATCTATATCTATCTATCTATATCTCTAATATAAAACAAAGCATGGACAACTTAGCTTAGATAAAGGGCCTTCTGGATTCATTCGGGAAGCTAAATCTATGGTTGTGGTTGTTTACATCATTATTGTATCATTAATTTTTTATAATGAATATTTTATTAATCTCTCATTATAAATGTCTTATAATTATGTTAATTAATATACTTTCATTAAATTTCTTATGAATTTTTCATTATAAATATCTTCTTACATCATAAATAATTTAATAGATGTCTCACAATTTTCTTAATAAATATACTTTCATCATTAATATTTTATTAATGTTTCCTTATAAATGTTTTATGATTATCCTAATAAATACTTTCATTAAATAAATAATAAATTTGTTAATAATCATATCAATTGGTAGTATTTGTTGGTGGTCCATGGAGCTTAGGTGATGATGGTGATGAGGTAGTGGTGATGGGCGGTTCTGGTGGTGGTAGTGTAGGTGGTCAGTGTGGTAGTCAGGTAGTGGGGAATTCTTACTCTATGTGAAAATAAGCTGGTTATAATACAAAAAAAAAAAAAAAAAAAAAAAAAAAAAAAAAAAAGATTGTACAAAAAGATGGACCATGATTTACCCTAAAAACAACCCGATAAAAATTTAACATTGATAGTGTAATGTATATGTTATTGGGATGGTAACGGTTTTCAGTTGGTCCCATTATATGTTTCATTCGGTGGTTTCTTCTAAACACCTATTACGGTCAACCTAGCAATTCTCAAAAAAAAAAAAAAAAACCATGGAAACAAATTGCATTAACCCAGAGGTAACGGGTTAATGCACAATCCATCGCGTCATGTGCTTATTTTAGAGCTCCCTTAGGATGGATTGTTGTTTTCAAGTTCTCTCTTAATTTGCATGTAACAAACTAAGAATAAGAAACTTCACCTTGGGTTAACCTCCCAACTTCTCTTAATTTGCGGACAACATAAGTTTTGGAACAACAAGGACCTAAATGTAATCCGATCCACCGGCGGATTACGGTGAGAAACTAATAGTGGCATTGATGTTATTTTGGTCAACTTATCTCCGATTTGATTCCAGCTGATTTCCACATTAGCTTGACGTTAATCCGTGTAGAAAAAGAAAAAATCAATCAATCCGATATAGCTCCGTGGTATAGCATCGTGCATGATAACGTTTTGGAATAACAATTAGAGAAGGAGAAGAACTTCTAAGCAGATGACATATCATCAATCGCAGAGTCATTATGATTACTGCAATTTCATTTTTCCGATAGGTACTGCGGTTGGGTTAAAGAGTCACTGAATTAAACATCGGATGGGAATACACGCTTCCCGGGTAAGGGATAACATCTAATCGATTCCAATTTTCATACTTATCGGAAAAAAAATGGAATCACGAATTAAGAAAAAAAAAACATTGTTATGCCAAAAGTGAAAACGTATTTGTGGCCACCTAAGTGAAGTTTACCTATTGTCTTTTGGTACAAGACCATTTTGGATTTGATGGAGGGCAACCAATGGGTTATGTATCTTTTTTTTTTTATATGATCCGCGGCAAGACATGTTTTGGTGATATAAATTGGGCAATGAACATATAGACAATGATCAACTCCCGTGCCGTTACGGCACGGGTCAAGGCCTAGTATATTATATAAAGTAAACACCCGCAACAGTAATTGAAGCTGCAATTTTCGGTTTCCATTTTTGCCCTTAATTTTATTTCTTCGCTTATTAATTACACAAATATATCAGGGGCATAAACGTAATTTCAATAATATCAACATCTTACCATCAAAAATTAGATCGATAGGTGAAAAGATAACCTGTTCTCCGTAATTAAAATGAAAATCATTTTCATAAAAGATAAAATCAAAATTCAAAGCATAAAAGAAATACATCGATTATCGAAAATTTAAAGTTTCTCGATTCATTAAGCGATTCATTGAACAATAACCCAATGGTATATGCACCTTCAATCCATAGAACATAAAAAGTAAAGCAAATTTCAAAAATTTGTTTGATTAATTAATGTGTTACACAAATAATCTTCATGGAGGAGAATCGAAACAAGGTGATGGTGGAGTTAGAACCGGGGCGATGGTGGTTTTGTCTAGGGCTTGAGGCCTCTTCCTATGGCACATGCCAAAAAATGGTGTTTGGCATGCCAGGTGGCATGCCAAACCATGTGCGCCCACTATGGGGGAAACATTTAGCGATCGAATCCCTAGCGAGCGATATTGAAAATATCGCCAACGATAAAGTCTTTATCGCCAAGTAGTTATTCTGCAACGGCTAGTTCCCCTATGGTTCCTATATACGTCATTTTACCTCGACAGAAAACTCACACCTGCTTTTAAAGATATTACTCATTTATTCTCAATTTTAAGCTTCACAATGTCGAGATCAATGAAGAAAGGGATATTATTATGAATATATTCAGTTACGTGCAAGAAAGTTATCGTATGAGGTTGCAAGAAATTGACGAAGAGGAAGCTGATTCCCTAGCGAGCGATATTGTCAATATCGCTCGTTAAAAACAATAACGCTGGCGATACAATGGTTATCGCCAAGTAGTTATTCTGCAACGGCTAGTTCCCCTATGGTTCCTATATATACGTCATTTTACCTCGACGTAAAACTCACACCCGCTTCTAAAGATATTACTCATTTATTTCAATTTTAAGCTTCACAATGTCGAGATCCAATGAAGAAAGGATATTATTATGAATATGTTCATGTTCTGCAAGAAAGTTATCGTATGAGGTTGCAAGAAATTGACGAAGAGGAAGTCAAGATGAGAATCTAATCGAAACTATGATGCTTGTACATACGGGTCAAATACCAAGAGTTCCAGAGCCCAAAGAAGTATTATCAAGAAGATATACGTATCGAGGGAGGAATTTTACCATCAGAAGCTCATGCACGATTATTTTCTTCCCAATTGTGTGTGTACTCGATCGAGATTTTCAAGGTCGATTCCGCATGCCTCGTCATACGGGTGAAAAAGATTATGAAGAGCTTTGTTGAGTGGAACCTCAATTCAATTATCAGTTTGATGCACTGAATATTAGAGGTCATAGTCCCGAACAAAAAGTTACTTGGCTTTAAGTGATTCTAGGTTATGGCACTCCAGCGGATTTAATGATGAGTACCTTCGTATGGGTAAAACAACTTCTTACACTTACCTTTCATTGTTCTCCGTGAAGTAATGATTAATCATTTTGGTCCAACATATTTACGAAAACCAACCGACGAAGATGTTAGACAAATATTAAGGAGAATGAGGAAAGGGATTCCCAGGAATGCTAGGTAGTCTCGATTGTATGCATTGGGTATGGCATGGATGCCTGCTTATTACCGGTCAATATAAAGGTCATTATCCAAAACAACGATTATCCTAGAAGCTGCCTTACGATTGTTGGGTATGGCAACTTTTTTGGTCTTCCGGGTTCACAAAATGATATTAATGTTTTGCACAAGTCGCCTGTTTGGAAGATTTGAAGTATGGAATTTCTCCATCTCGTCCGTTTCATGATCAACGCCACGCGACACTCATGGCTATTATCTTGCGGATGGTATCTACCCAAAATGGTCCACCTTGGTTCAATGCTACCGTCAGCCTCCTGCTGGTGCATTGGGCCATTCATACCGATATTTTAACGATGCCCAAATGGCACTGAGGAAGGATGTGGAACGCGCTTTTGGAATTTTGGAAGAGGAAGTTCGGCATCATTTGTGGCCCATATCGTGGGTTGAGTCCTCGTGAAATGCACAAGACTATGCTCACTTGCATAATTCTTCATAACATGGTAATTCAGGAAACCAGACGTGATTCGGATTGGATTAACTATGATGATGAAGATTTGAGGGAGATTCGACGAAAGAGGCCTCCTAGAAGGAATTATGGTCAAATGACTAACTACATTCAGAACCGTAATTTGTATGACCAGTTAAGAGATGATCTGAGATTGAATCTTTGGGCAGAGCATGGAAGATGATTTTATGTATTTTTCTTCAGTTTAAGTTATGTTATTTATTTTTAATGTTTTAGCTTAAGTCTAAGTTATGTTATATTATTTGTCTAATTAATTGTAATGTTATAATAAACTTCGACATTTTATTTCAAAGTCATGATAAAATTCAACATTTCATTATAATAAACTACTACTGCTAGATTAAACTAGTACATTAATCATGTAGAGGAATTATTTCATCAAACTCATCATCAGTTCCATCCTCATCATCATCTTCATCACAGTTGTTAGTAAATCCACTTTTGCTTTTCAATCTGTGCTTGAAATCAAATTCGATTTGCAGTTGATGTTTTTGTTGGGAGTTCATAATTGAGGTGTTAGCTTGAAGAATGTTATGCTTGTCATAGTCAAACCGGAATTTTTCTTGAGAAAGACGACTTTTCTTACTCTCCCGGGTTTTGAATTTTCCTTTGAATGGATCTTTCCTTCGCGATGGTCTTTTGATAATCCATAAACTCCGCCATGTTAAATCCTACGGAACTCCCTCCTCCTTCGAGCTAATTTTCTAGCCAGTTTTGCCTTATTCCTCCTGGAAGTTTTCCCTTAGTATTACCATCAATATAATTATTGAAAACTACGTTGGAATTTGAGCTTGTAGGGGTATCTCGGTGAAGAATTTGATGGACCTTGTGAAAATGGTGAAGAATTTGGTGTTGAGGAGAAGAATTATATGGTGACTTTTCAGAATGTACTACTTGATTATTTGCTAAGTAATCGGGATTATATTTGTTCAAACCCTTCAAAAATATGATAACAACTTTCGAAAGCAAACTGTTTACCATGTTTTCGTTGCCAACTGTACGAACCTCTCTTTCAAAATCAACATCGGTCTGACCACTTTCCTTTCCTTTTCTCTTGGCTTGCATTATCGATGCGCATAAGCGGCTACTTCCGGGATTGATTACAATGAAGTGTTCTCGACAATCCTTTTGCATCACGACCATTGATGTTCATGGTTTGTTCTTCGTATTTTTGAAATATATTATCCCACATGGTGTTACCATGTTGGTGTGCACCACCGATACAATCTTGGGTAAAAAAACATAATTACGACAAATACATTCATCTTCTATCATGGTGTATTTTTGCACCACGGACTCGATTCTTCTTACCTTTGCCTTTGCCTTGAGTTTGTGCTTGTGAATCCATTTTACAAGAAAAATATAATTGTAGAGGAATTGTGATAGTTTTAGATTTGAAAAAGATTTGAGAAATTAAGAAATTTAGAGAGTTTTTAGAATTTTTGGTGTGAGTTGATATGAGTTTGAAATCGGTGTATTTATAGAGGGGAAATTGTAGCCGTTAGATGAAGATCTCGATGAGCGATTATCGAGTATCGAGCGATAGCTTGACTGTGCTGTCGAATGAATGACCATCAACGACGGTTTGACCATCGAGCTGACGAAGACTCTATCGCCGCCGGAAACTACCGCGTATGCCTATATGCCGAAATAAATATATTGGCATATGAGTTTGTGGCTACATACCCATAGTGGGTGCATATATGCCAAATACCATGTTTTGGCATGTGCATAGGAAGAGGCTCCGAGGACGATGTTATGGTATACCATGTCCCATTCAATTTCGCATGGACCTAAAGTAAGAAAAAGTACACATGACGTGTTATAAGCTCAACTCACATGTTGGCGAAATACCAGCCATTGATACATGTTTCGAATTTTGCCCTTAATTTTTTTTTTTTCTTTTACTCATTACATAAATATATATATCGGGTGCATAAACGTAATTTCCATAATATCAAATTCATACCCATCGAAACTTAGATCCAAAAAATCACTTTCATAAAAAATCAAAATCGAATAAAAGAAATGTACTAACATCGAAAAATTAATTCTACATAAAGCCGACTGATCGTAAGCTTTAGAACAATAACAGAATCGAATAAGATAATAAAAAGAAATTTTAGCAAATTAAAGAAATTTGTTTGATCAATTAATGTTCTACACAAATACTAAATTACATAAATATGCGGTGGTCTTCATGGAAGATAAGCAGAAACAAGGTGATGGTGGAGGTGGAACCAGGGGGTAATGGTGGTTTTATCTAGGCTTAGCAAGACTTTGCAAAAAATAATTTGTGGCCTCATAATACGGGAAGGAAGAAACAGAGTAACTAGGAAAAAAAAAAAGTTATTAGCACACCAAATTAGAATGGGAAAGGGAAACAAGAACAGGATTTTTTCCTAAAATCCAAGCCTTTGGTCTTAGATAATAGGGAAACGCGGACTAAACAAGATTCAAGAGTTAATATGACATTGTGTGTAAAATGTATGATGAACATTCAAGATACCATGTACACGTATATGGCCGCAATAAGAAAGAAAATAGACGTATGGCGATGATATAAGAACAACTCACATGGGTGTTGTATGGAAACATGGCCATGTGTAGCCATATTGATACATGCACGTGCCTAACACTCTTGTAAAAATAAAAAAATTTGGGTCTTTAAGGTGGTCTAAGCAACATTTTACTGTTCACAAATTATTAAGCTACTGTTGTGGGGACTTTAACTGAAACGAGTTCACTGAGTTTTGATTTGTTTGATTATAAACGAGTTACGAATGATTTAATGGATATATGCACTTAAAAGTCAAAAAATTTTTTTGTAAGATAGTGTAGATTTAAGTTTTCTTTCCTGTCAACCCATTTAAACTACCATCACTGGCTAAAGTCAATTGAGTATACATAACTTGAATCAATTTTGTTGCTTATAAGGGAATTGTCTTGAAAAAAATATATTACCACGAACACGAAATGAAGACTTTATGGATATAAAAATGTAAATTCATATTGTCATGAATTACTGTATTTAGGTAGCATCTCACTTTCAGTAATTTTAATATTATTTGTTCTTACTATTACTTTTGGTTTTGTTCTTGCATATATTTACTGATGATGATGTAGATACAACTTCTAGTTCTTGTAGTAAAGTTACTATGCGAGATTCTCAGTTATTGAAGTAAGTTTCTTCCATCAAATTTGTTTCTTTTTCAAATTACAACTTATAATATAATTTCTTGTTTTTGGAATTCATGTTTTCAGCTTGAACTTTTCATGTTGAATGATTTCTGATATTATTTCGATTACTAAACTTGCAGAATATTTTGGTACAAGGTTAATAGTAGAAAGCAAGTAAAAGAATACGCTGTAGATTTTGCAGCATGGATGAAGAGAACACAAACACTGAAAAAAGAATGAAATCCTGACTATTGTGTCTAACAACCATCCACCCGGAACAGAACCGGATAGTAGTTCAGCAAACACATCAGACCAAGAAAATCCAGAGAAAGCTAAAGGAGAAGATGAGAAACTCAGCATCGTTCCGTTTTCAAGCTATTTGCATTTGCAGATTCTAAAGATACTGCGTTGATGGTCATCGGTGTAATTGCAGCTTTCGCTAATGGAGCCACAATGCCTATTATGTCCATTATCATTGGAAATCTCGTTAACTCTTTCGGAAATACGGCAGGAACCACAGATGTTGTTAAACAAGTTTCAAAGGTGAGAAGGAAAAATCAATTCTTATCACATTTTTGTTGAATTCTTATGTTTTTCAACCCAGTGCTCTATCTGACATGAACTAAGTTACATATCTATTATTGACGGTGTCAGGTAGCGTTAGAGTTTGTCTATTTGGCTGTGGGGGCTGGTATAGCATCATTCTTCCGTAAGTTGTTAGTTTCCGTATTTTATGTACTCCAGAGTCCAGTCTACCTGTCAGTATGCAACTATGGACAGATTCCAACTATGGACACCTAAAAAAAAACTATAATTGATATTTGTCAGAGGTGGCCTGCTGGACGGTCACTGGGGAGAGACAGGCGGCACGAATTCGAAGTTTGTACTTCAAGAGTTTACTTAAGCAAGAAATCGGTTTCTTTGATAAAGAGACAAATACAGGAGAAGTTGTTGGGAGGATGTCAGGTGATACCGTTCTCATTCAAAATGCAATGGGCGAGAAGGTAACAGAAATTCTATGAACAAAAAAAATGTGCATCATTTGTCACAATCAATTTAAGTTCCTTTTTCCCTTTTGCTACTTGGTATGCTACTACAGGTTGGAAACTTTATCCAGCTGATTGGGACATTCCTGGGAGGTTTTATAATTGCGTTCGTCAAAGGGTGGCTTCTCACACTCGTCATGTTATCCTCTATTCCTTTGCTTGTAATCTCTGGTGCAATCATGTTCATTGTTATAGCCAATATGGCTTCTCGTGGACAAGAAGCTTACTCGCAAGCAGGAATTGTTGTTGAGCAAACAGTTGGATCAATCAGAACAGTACGAAACTGTTTCTCTGTAAATCATTTCCTTTCACCCTTTACTTGTTTATATAAGTGTAGCCAACACAATCCATGTACAGGTTGTATCATTTACCGGAGAGAATCGAGCTATCACTAAGTACGAAAAATCCTTAGCAACTGCTTACAGAACGGGTGTTCGTGAGGGATTAGCTTCTGGAGCAGGTCTTGGTTGTGTTATGTTAGTCACATTTTGTTCTTACGCCTTAGCGATATGGTTCGGCTCTAAGATGATAATTGAAAAAGGCTATACGGGAGGTGATGTCATTAACGTGATTGTTGCTGTATTGACTGGCTCCATGTAAGCTGTTACTATTTGTTTGCTAGATTCGGTTCATTACTTGGTGATGATTATAGACGGCATGGTATTAAGATAGTGCGAATTTTGTATTGCAGGTCGCTAGGTCAGGCATCACCTCTTCTGAGTGCATTCTCAGCTGGACAAGCTGCAGCTTTCAAGATGTTTGAGACAATAAATAGGAAATCAGAAATTGATGCATACACTTCCCATGGACGCATACTGGATGATATTCGGGGAGATATCGAATTAAAAAATGTTCATTTCACCTATCCTGCAAGACCAGATGAGCAAATATTTAAGGAGTTCTGTCTAAACATACCAAGTGGCACAACTAATGCTTTAGTCGGGCAAAGTGGAAGCGGAAAATCAACTGTGATTAGCTTGATCGAGAGATTTTACGATCCACAAGTAGGTGAAGTTCTCATAGACGGAATAAATCTCAAGGAGTTTCAACTGAAATGGATTAGAGGAAAGATTGGGCTTGTCAGCCAGGAACCAGCGCTCTTTACTTGTAGCATTAAAGATAATATTGCCTATGGAAAAGAAGGTGCAACCGTTGAAGAAATTAAAGTAGCAGCTCAACAAGCAAATGCTGCAAAGTTCATAGATAAATTACCACCCAGGTTTGCCGAAATCCATTTTAATGAATTAAGCCATAATAATTTTGTACTTAGCTAAAAGAGATTCTGAGTTTTTGAATGATGAATGTATTCAGGATTTAGACACTTTGGTTGGTGAGCATGGAATTCAACTATCAGGAGGTCAAAAGCAAAGAATCGCCATAGCTAGAGCCATTTTGAAAGATCCACGAATTCTTCTTCTAGATGAAGCTACCAGTGCACTTGATGCAGAGTCTGAAAAGGTTGTGCAAGAGGCATTAGATAGGGTGATGGTCAACCGAACTACTGTAATTGTTGCTCATCGCTTGAGCACAGTAAAGAATGCAGATATGATAGCAGTCATTCATCAAGGAAAGATAGTTGAAAAAGGTGCATTTTCTTTACATTCTATTTTTGGCTCATGATAGGTTGAGTTCTATCAGCTAGTGCTTTTGATTTCTCTAGATTTTATCTTGCCTCATTTGATCAGGTTCACCATTGGAGCTCCTTAAAATTCCTGATGGAGCGTACTGCCAACTTATGCGCTTGCAAGAAATAAGTAAAGAATCTCAAAGTGATAAAGGAAAAGTAGAAACTACGATTCATTCAGCCAATAATTTTCGCAGTGACATGTCCTTTAGGCGATCTATAAGTCGTGGGTCTAGAAGTGGAAATAGCAACAATAACTTCTTCCCAAATCCATTTGGTCCAACTATAGGAGTAAATATGCAAGAAGCCCCGGTAGAAGACTGTGATGCTCCCCATACAGAATCTTCAAAACATTCCACAGAAATTCCACTTCGCCGTCTTGCTTATCTGAACAAACCGGAGCTCCCTTTTCTACTACTTGGTGGTGTGTTTGCAGCAATAAATGGAGCCATATTCCCAGCTTTCTCTATAATGCTTTCCAGTATCATAAAGACATTTTTTGAGCCTCCAGACGAGCTTCGCAAGGATTCAGGGTTCTGGGCTTTGATGTTTGTGGTCCTTGGCGCTGTCACATTAGTGGCAGCACCAGCAAGAACATATTTTTGCAGTGGCTGGATGTAGGTTGATAAAGCGTGTTCGTTTGATGTGTTTCAAAAGGTAGTTCACATGGATATTGGTTGGTTTGATGATTCTGAACACTCTAGTGGTGCAATTGGTGCAAGGCTATCTGCAGATGCGTCGACTGTTCGTAGTGAGTCTTGTTGGAGATGCGCTAGGACTGCTTGTACAGAATGCTGCAACAATAGTTGTGTGCTTCGTTATCGCTTTTCAAGCAAGCTGGCAGTTGGCTTTCATTATCCTTGTTTTACTATCCTTTTTAGGATTAAATATGTGGGTTCAAAAGATATTGATGAAATGATTTAATGACAACGCAAAGGTTCAAAAGCATTTGTTTTTTCTTTTCGTCTTGGTTTATGCATGTAAATAGTAATATTTTGACAATCAATACTCGTGTGTTTGCAGTTATGCATGAGGAAGCAAGTCAGATTGCTAATGATGCAGTTGGTAGTATACGAACAGTCGCCTCATTCTTTGCTGAAGAGAAGTTGATGAAATTGTACGAAGAGAAGTGTGATGGCCCAAGAAAGATTGGGATAAGATAAGGTTTGATTAGTGGAATTGGTTTTGGTCTCTCTTTTTTCTTATTTTTTTGTTTGAACGCAACTAGTTTTTATGTCGTAGGAAGACTAGTGCAGGATGGCAAGACACATTTTCAAGAGGTTTTTCGCGTAAGTATATCCTAGAGAGTTGTTCTACTTCTTGTAATATTTGGTTCCTCCTTGCTGAACACAAATCTTGTTTGTTCTTAGGTGTTCTTCGCTCTCACCATGATGGCAATGGGTATTTCTCAATCGAGCTCACTAGTACCAGATTCTAGTAAAGCCAAGACTTCAAGTGGTTCAATATTCGCAATTCTTGATCATAAGTCGAAAATTGACTCCAGCAGTGACTCCGATATTACACTAGTAGAAGATATAAAAGGAGAAATCGTGTTTCGCACGTCAGTTTTAAGTACCCAACTAGGCCAAATGTTCAAGTACTGCGTGACCTCTGCTTAGCCATTCATTCTGGCAAGGTACAAATCAAACTTCGTTGGTGCTAGATTTAGTTACCTTGAGATGCATTTGCATAATATTTAACAATGTTTTGTCTCTACCATCAGACAATAGCTCTAGTTGGAGAGAGTGGGAGCGGCAAATCAACTGTGATATCGTTGCTACAACGATTTTACGATCCTGATTCAGGACAGATAACATTAGACGGCATTGAAATTCAAAAGTTTCAACTTAGATGGTTAAGGCAACAAATGGGTTTGGTAAGCCAAGAACCTGTGTTGTTCAACGACACAATTCGAGCCAACATTGCATATGGAAAGAAGGAAACGCAACAGAGGCAGAGATCTTAGAAGCAGCAGCACAAGCTAATGCCCACAACTTCATTAGCGGGTTACAACAGGTTGGAAAATCAAATCCTCTTAAACTTGCACTCTTGAATATACCATTTTTGTATATGTCATTATCTGATTTTATAAATTTGGCAAAAAAAATAACATCAAGGGATATGACACAATGGTTGGAGAACGTGGAGTGCAACTGTCAGGTGGGCAAAAGCAACGAGTAGCAATTGCACGGGCTATAGTGAAAGAACCAAAAATACTGCTATTAGACGAGGCAACAAGTGCACTGGATGCTGAATCAGAACGGGTAGTTCAAGACGCATTGGACCGTGTCATCGTGAACAGAACTACAGTTGTTGTGGCTCACAGACTTACAACAATTAGAAACGCTAACGTTATTGCAGTGGTTAAAAATGGGATTATTGTTGAGAAAGGAAACCACAATATGTTGATAAATATCGAGAATGGTGTTTACGCGTCACTGGTAGCACTTCATATGAGTGGATCATCGAGATGAAGTCTGTTTTACTTGAAATGTTTTCATCGTACTTGGTACTACTTATGCTTGTAAAAAAAAAAAAAAAAAGTAAACTTCATAAATATTTTTAATATCGCGTTTATCATTTTGTTTGCACTTGATGATAATATCTGGTCAA